>VZRN01004542.1:1841811-1869433 GCA_013397935.1 Dasyornis broadbenti | reverse complement strand
AAAAACCTCGGCCAAGCTAAACCACGACAACATCATAAGAGAAGATGAGATATATCCAAGTAGTAAACACAGTCTTGTAACTGGTAACTTCATCAGAATCCACTGGTTGCTATCTTTGCCTTTTCAGTATTGTTTTGGAAGTTCTAGGGCATTACTCCTGTAGCTGGAACATTCACCTTTTATGGCACCCAAATGTTTTACTTGTCCTGTTTAATATCTTTATTGATGATCTGGATGAGGGGATCAAGTGCATCCTCATTAAGTCTGCAGATGTCACCAAGAGGGCTGGGGTGTAGATCTGCAGGAGGGTAGGAAGGGTCTGCAGAGGGAGCTGGACAGGCTGGATTGATGGGCCAAGACCAACCGTATGAATTTCAGAAAGGCCAAATGCTGACTCCTGCACTTCAGTCAAAACAACCCCTTGCAGTACTACAGACTGGGGGAGGAGTGGGCAGAACACTGTCTGGTGGAAAAGGACCTGGGTGTGCTGGTTCATAGTGTCTGAACACAAACCAGTGTGTGCCCAGGTGGCCAAGAAGGCCAATGGCATCCTGGCCTGTATCAGCTATAGTGTGGCCAGTAGCACCAGGGCAGTGATTCTTCCCCTGTACTCAGCATAGGTGAGGCCTCCCCCTGAATCCTGTGTTCAGTTTTGGGCCCCTCACTTCAAGAAGGACACTGAGGGGCTGGAGCATGTCCAGAGAAGGGCAACAGAGCTGGTGGGGGGTCTGGAGCACAAGTCTGATGAGGAGCAGCTGAGAGAGATGGGGTTGTTTAGCCTGGAGAAAAGGAGGCTTAGGAGGGACCTTATCACTCTATAACTCCCTGAAAGGAGGGTGTAGCCAGGTGGGGCAACTAGAAATAAGACAGGAGGAAATGGCCTCAGGGTGTGCTGGAGGAGGTTTAAGGAAAAACTACTTCACTGAAGGGGTGGCCAGGGATTGAAACAGGCTGTCCTGGAAAGTGGTAGAGTTGTCATTCTTGGAAATGTTCAAGAAACAACTGAAAGTGGCACTTAGCACTGTGGTTTATTTGACGAGGTAGTGATCGCTGAAAGGTTTGACTTGATCCTGGAGGTATTTTCCAGCCTTAAACATTCTATGACTTTATGAAGCTATGGCCTTTTTATTATGAAAATGGACAGAATTTATTGTATTCTAGTAAGCATGAACAATAGAAATATTTATAATGAGTTTTTTGAGGTCTATGGGGTTTCTAGAGCTTAGGTTTAAATGCTTTAACCTATAATAAGCCAGAGGAATATCAGCTTCAAAAAGCGAAGAAGGGAAACAACGCCCAACAAACTTACAATGAGGGGTAGTTTTTGTTTTGGTCTTTGCATCCTTGTACTCTGAATTAATCTGCCTTTAGTATATTGTCAGGTAAATTAAAAGCAATCACATTATTCCTTCATTTTCTTTTAGGAATTTTCATTAGTTCCCCAATCTTTTGTGCCAAACTGTCTTTCTAGTTGGTGATTCTGTCTTCATTACATTATTTGTTCTGTTTATATAAACCAAAGGAAAGCAGGAAAAATTAACTGCAATGTCTTTTCAAGACTACACACTTTTAAAAATCTACTTTCTGCTTTTCAGCCTTTTTTCCTTTATTTTCTTGTTCAGGTTTGATTTTTTATGTAATAGAAGGATCAGAAACCTGGAGATTCATCTTTAATAATGAATAATTCTTAATCCTATTATACCTTTCTAAAAAATATTTTAATTCCCACTCTTGGGGTTTGTATGTGGTTCCCACTGATTGTTTTTCAACCTTTCATATAGATGTAAAAGATACTTTAGGAAGTTAGGACAGCAAAATGTTTTTCAAACTATGTCATTGATTTTAAAAAGGAGTACTGCTGTTTTCTGGTCATAGATATAAAAACTCATTTTTCCAGACATGCTTAATAAATATAGCTGCGCATAGAAAGGCTTTCCTGGCTAGAAATTAAGTATTTTCATTTTCTGAACAGGTGTCTCAATGCATGCACCTACTGTAAAACTAAGCATGCCAGAGGAGATCTAGCAAGTTATCCAATTGAAGAACTGGTGGACAGAGCCAAACAGTCTTTTCAAGGTAAGGAGTTTTATCCCTACAATAAAAGTCAGCCACTGAATTGTATCTGGGCTTACCTTCACACGTAATGACTGGGATACAATATGACTCTGATGTTCTTAATAGTCATAGCTGTGTCTCATGGTGCCTTTTTGGTAGAAAGCCATGCTTTTGTTATGGTGTGCACCACTGTTTACAAAATGTAGTCTTTAAGGAGTATTTTATTTTGATTTTAGGATTGTTCAAATGAGGTTCTCTGCATGCATCTTTTTGAGATGTGGAAATGTTAAATTTGGTCATTTTACTCTATCTGTGGTTTCTTAAAAAGGGTGACAGAGACCTTTCATTCAACTATGAAGTAAATTTCATGAGCCTCCCAAGGATTCTTAAAACCACATTTAGGGATACATTTGTTTTGCTGAATTTACTGGAGAAGTTCTGGGATGTTTCTGAGAGCCATACAAAGCTTATCAGCTTTTATTTTCAATAGGATATTTGTAACATCACACGGATTCAATCAAATACTAAGATTTTCCTGCAGTATGCTCTCGGTGCCAGTATCTGCCTAAAGCTCTTTTATGTTTGGTAGTTATGATAGGTTTATTTTATCTTAGTATTTGTTCTTTATATCTAAATTTTACCTGTGTTTCAAGAAAACAGATTTCCAGATTGTGCCAGTATTCATTGTGAAGGCACAGGTGGTGCTTGTTCTATTTGTGTGCCATTTTGAAGGATTAAAATGTACATTTAAAATACTCGGGTAATTCTGGTGCAGCAGCTCCTTCCGTCTCTGTATGAAATACTTTGAATCAAAAGCAGAGCAATAAATGCAACATTTGATGTCATGTCCTCTGTGGATATACAGACAATACATCCATTGGGTTTCACTTATGGCTCCGAATATCACAACCATTCCAATAAGAAGTAAGTCTCCAATGGTTAAAACTGGTTTTCAAATCCATCCTTATTTAACGATCCATAATGAACTTTATTTAGATTCAGTGATGAACTTTTGTCTATTCCTGTTAGCAGTATGCAAGGAAGAGTCCTTTTCCTAATCAAAGCCCATGTCCACAAATTCTAAATTTTACATTATCCAAACAGAAAGTTCTCGCTTAAGGTTGCAAATGCAACCTTTTTTCATTGCTTTTGTTAAAAGCCAAGCACCCCTTTTCTTCTGTGGAGCTCACCTGTGATTTGCACTAAATTTTCCCTATTGCTTAGGTTTGTAGACTTAATGCTCTCATTGCTGTGAATTGGACTGTCTGTTAGGATTGTCTGACAGGAATCCTGTTCCGTCAGATTTCTTGGATTAGTAGGGTAAGTTTCTAAAACTTGTATACATATTATGAAATGATCAGTAAATGAAATAGAAGATGCATAAATACACTTATTATTTTGGTGGAGAAACAGTTCAGGAAACATGTTTCAGAAAGCTAGAAGTTTTCAGTAGTATAAGACAGACGATTTTGAAATTGGCAGGTAGTTACTGAGCAGGAGAGAAGATGCCATTTTTAAGTAGCATAAGAAGTGTTACTCAGATATCTCTATATAGCTATTCAAAAGTTCTAAAGAAACTTTGTACTATTCTTCAAGGAAACATGACAAAGATAAGATGAGTAATAAGTCAGGATTATGACCTTGCTTAAGTTAATGATATAAATTTTATTTAGATCTATGGTACGTGTGGAAAGAAAAAAACCCAGACTTGTCTGTCCTGTTATAGTTGCACTTATGTACCACCAATTCCTCATTATATTAGCATAAAAATGTATTTACTTGGCATAACAAGAAAGAAAACTCGAGTTTTGTTTGTCTTTGCAGACAATAAATGTGAAATTTTGGCAAGTATTTTGAACTTAAGTATTGTATATTTGGACTGAAAGATCAGTAATTCAATTAATCTGTTGTACAGTGGCCTTTGTTATAAATATTGACTCTTTCAAAATAATTTGATTTCTAATGGAAAATGTTGCCCTTCAGCTATTGTTTTGAAATTTCTTGAAGAAATGCTGTGACGTTTCTCACAGCAGGCATCTCCAGGGAGTTCTATTCTTGTTTGGCCTTACACTACCACCTCTTTTAGAGGACAAAAGGAAAGAAGCAAGTATTTAGTCAGTTGTAAAATGGCTTTGCCTCCAGTTTTCACATACTTAGAAATGGATGAAATAGTCACTTAGTTTGCAATGCATGGAGAATTTATTACTGCCAGCTTGCTGCAGCTGTGGGCTGCAGAAACTTCATCAATCCAGTGAAAAACTTTAGCAATCCAAAGTCATTATTCAATTTCTTGCTGAGTTACTGAGCCACAATCTCTTCAACAATCACTTCTGTTTTCACAGAAGACGTATTGCTGAAGCTGTAGTTAAAAATACAGAGAGGTACAGATGTGCCATGAAAAGTTTTTCCACGTTGGAAACTGATTAAAAAGAGATGGCTGAAATCACCATGACTGAGAAAATATCAGCCTATTTCATGTACTTTTTCAGCTTCTGAAATAAGTTGTTTTTTCTTTTTGTATATTATTTTAATGTCTTGAATTCGGTGTAATGTGCACAAAAACTGTTGTAGATTTCTGGTACATGCTGCATACTTTCATAATGGGTTGGACTACGCGTTAGAGTGTACCAAAATTGAGGCGGTTTTGCATACTTTGCATGGGTTTATGTTTCCTCTCCAACCTCCATAATAGTTTTGAAGTTACAAGTCACGTGAACTTTAATATTTCACAAAATTTCATTAACAAAATAATCTCAAATTGAAAGTAGTTTTTGAATTTTTTAATTTTTTAACTTAAATGGGTTTTTTTTTTTCCCCCGTAAACTTCAGCTGTTAGTAAGTAGTTGTTTAAATTTTTTATATGGGCAGCCTTCTCAAATTAGAATATATAGCAGACTCCTGTAAGAAAGCTAGTAAAAGAAAAAGTATTGTGAAATACAGTAAAGTGGTCTTTGAGTGGGGAACAAATGTCTACTGTAAGGTCGTTTATGTGCAGTTTTTCTACAGCTGATTGTACAGTGCTTTCTTTGTGTCAACAATTTGTTAATAAGTTTTTTTCAAAATGTGCTGTGTCATGTTCCGTGCTGTATTTTAGGGGATTGCATTTACAGTTATGAGAGGGCTCTTTCTTTCCTGCCCAAAGCAACTTTATGTGTAACAATGTGGTTTTGCTTAGTATATGAAGTGAAAGGCTGGAGGAGCTGCCATAGGTGAACAGCGTTCCAATGAGACACAAAAGCTAAACAAGCCTGAGCTTTGAATGCTGTGTGGAGAGGTGTCCTGGGATGGCTTTGGCTATATTGCAGTACTTGATATTGATTTTCTTTCCTTAAGTGGGACTTTCATTACCATTAAAAACCCTACCTATTGTGAGAGACTTTCTGGGTGAAGATTATAATACTTTCTATTGCAAGCAATTTTGGCTCATTCAGGAAGTTAAAAATATAAATATTTTTATGGAATTAGCTGTTATTTCATTCTAGTTTAGAATGAAAATCTTCTGCATGTACACTACAAAACTATACTTCTTCAGCATTGCATGCCTTTTGCAGATGGCAGGGAATATATTGCTATTAAAATATACACTGTATAATTAACTACTATATTAGCTCATTTTCTGGTAGCAATCAGGATGCTCAAATGAAAGTCACATCTTGTTGGGAAACACTCTTCCTCAAACTATGCGGAACAATTGCTTCAGGATGGATAATTGTAGTGGCAAAATAACATTTATTTTTATTCCATTATTTGCGTGACGGTTCACTGGTGTGCATGATGTTGAATTCAGAATAGCACTTCTGTTAGGAAATCTTGGACATGTAACACTACAAAGCAGGGCAGTACCAAAACTAAGATTCTGAGTTTTGAGTTTCATTCGTTGTCTTGAGCAATTATCCCTAATCTGTTAGATTTTGGAGTGTTGAGAGTCTAAAGGAGATTAACGTTAAATATTTTTCTCTCTACAAGTTTGCTGTAAACAGGTGTTTATCGGTGATGATAGGGATTGATTTTATGAAATGTGGTTGGTTTTAGAGCTTTTCAGGTGACTGTGAACTTTGCTGAGGATCTTTGGTTTTCGCAATTCTGATGAGGTACTGGCAAGACATTCTGCTTTATTCCTAGTAGCTGTTTTGTCCCTGCACAACTACCAGTAACTGCTCTGTATGATTTCAGGGTATCTGACAGTCACAAAAGGGCAAATATTAAGTATCAGCAATGTTTTAGTTTTTCCATTGATCAGCAGAAGCAGTACCAGACTAGGATGCTTAGGCTATCCTCTTGGTAGTGGGTTTGGTCCCTGAACACACAGACAGGGAATGGTGCCCAGTTATCCAGATGGAGCCTGGGCTGTGTACTCAGGGTCCTTCCAGATGAAACTAACACAGTAGAGAGAGCACTTGCATCTGCAGATCTGACCCAGAGAGAGAGAGGAAGGAGGAGAATGGTGACTGTTTTTCTGAAAAAAATCTCTTCTGTCAGTCTTTTTACTGACTTCTAGGGAACATACATTTTATTCTAATATTGTTCCTGAAATATAATTTGAAACTGCATTCCAAGGAGCTTGGGCTGCTGTCTTTGAGACATTTTGATGAAAAAACCTCCCTTTGTTTTGCTTTGCTTTTTGGGCATGGCTATAGAGCTATGGGGTTTTTTTCATTGTTGTTCTTAAGTTTATTAAAATTCTTTCTGTATCATCTTTTGTGTCTTACAAATGTTTCAAGTTTTTTCCTGCTGACTTTGCTAATGCACAGAGTACTTAGGCCAAGATAAATATTTTGGTACCAGCCTGTCATTTTGTAGTTATATGGGATAGCATAATGAATTAGTTTTCATTGTCTACATGTAGTCTTCAATTTTTATTAAAAAAAAAAAGTTATAACTATAATCCATCAGCACTGTGTAAAAGCAGCATCTCCAAGTATGTGAGAAGTGCTGTGTAACATATTTAAACACACATAACCAACATCTTACAGCAAAGAGATATTTTCAAGGACAAAAATGTCTTTTCAGTAGTAAATTGCAAAATTGGAGATATTTTCAAGTGTATTTTGAGTGAGCAAATTAGTTTAGTAAACTTTCTTCTTGGCTCTCAAGGAAATTCCCAGTCTTAATGGTACACTTTTTTATATGGTCAAGTTGACCACTATGTTACTGTTACTTCTGTTGTCTTCTGCATGTCTTGTTGCATAAAAGCTTCCTTTGCATTGTTTTAAATTTTACTTCAGAAATGTAGTGGCAATTACATTAAATTATTGGTGTCTAGCTTTTTCCTCATTGCTCTCTCCAGCTTTCTGAGAAGGAGTGTGGGAGAGGGCAGTGCTGATCTCTTTTCTATGGCATCCAATGTCAGGGCACATGAGAATGGCTCAAAGCTTCATCCCTTGGGGGAGGTTTGGACTTCACATGAGGAAGTATTTCTTTACTGAGAGGGCATTTGTACCCTGGAACAGGCTTCCTATGGTGGTGGTCAATGCCCTGAGCTGGTCATTTGAACAACACCCTTATTAACATGCTTTAAATAAATTCCTCCATTCATTTTATTATGACATTTAAGTAGTGTGAAAATGTATCTGTGTGTGTCTATGCTAATCCTTTATTTTATTAAAAATTGTTGCATTAAAAATATAATTTTCTCTGCATGTTTTTCCTTTGTTTTGCATGTTTTTACTTGGTCTTTTGTAGTTAGCATTGAAGTCTCCTTCTGAGGTGGCCAGATGTGAGCTGACTTTGAGCCAAAAGCCATGTAGCCATTCTTGTGTATTTGTAGTGTGTTGTGAGTGCAGTCAGTCCACTGCTGTCAGAATGCTTCAAACCTATTGCACATGCTGGGTGATAGACTCATGCAGAATAAATTCGGTGTTTTCAAGATCTGTTGCCAAAGGCTGATCACTCTGCAGTGCACTTGCAGTATGTTTGATGTTGTCATCAAAATATTAAACATACTGATCATCTCTGTGCCCTCTGGCCACAAAGGATTCTGGGATTCACAACATGCCACTGTTTTTCACAGAAACACTAAGAATCAGCAGAAGGCTCAGATGTAGTTTAATATGTTGTTAATATTTTCATTAAGGGTGCAGAACATGGCATCATCTAATTTTATAGATGCCAAGAACTTTCAGTAATATTATCTTCCTTTCATTTCCTTATAACTCTGTCAAACTTTAATTGATACTGCTAGTTAAGATCAACAAATTATTTGTAGGAATTACATTTGGGAAAACATGTTATTCCTGACAGGTTTAGAAACTAAAATCTCTTATTAAAAAGTTGTGGAGGCCTTCATGCCTTAGCATGGCAGATACTTTGCCCCAGGATACCTTTTTTTTTTTTTTTAATTAGATTTTTTTCTTGGTTCAAATGAGTTTTGTGGAGACTCACTTGATTTTGCCTGTTAGATTTTGTAGGCATGCTCCATACCTCAGCTTGATTTTATGCATTATGTTTTTTTCCCTTGCTGCCAGGTCTACCGTAATACTGGGCATCAGAAATGAGGAAGGGAAACCTCTTTCTCTGTTGCTCGATGCGTTAATGCCTTCTTCTGCTGTTCATAGAGGTTTTCGTCCTGTCAAACTGCCTTGTAGAACAGCCATGCCATAAAACCTAATTTGGCAAAAAAAACGTGCCCGTGCCTGAATTAGGACAGAAATGAATCACAGTAGCTTTTGTAAGTGTGCAGCATAATGTGCAGAACTGTAACTGGGCCGTTCACTTTCAAGGAAAACCCCTTTGTCACTCTTTGCCATTTGCCAGCAGGGATTCTACTCTGTGAGTACTGTGTATCTGTTTAAAAAAAAAAAAAAAACGTGGCCCCAAAGAGCTTGTAATGTGGCAATGTAAACAATTGAGGTAGAATAATATATGGTTGCATTCAGGATAATAAATGGTTGGTCACTGTATTTGCTACCATGGCGTTGTCTCAGGTCTTGTACGGGATGACAGGAAAGTTTGTTGTGCAGGGAATGCTGGAAGGAAGATAATGTGGTAACAAGGAGTGGTCATTCATTTAATAAGGAGCTGTCACCCTAGAATTTGCAAAAAACCATATTTCTATAAAGATTTTCATCAGGAGTTGAAGTCTCCACGTGCTGGTTTGTGTTTCTGAAAGTAATATTTTCTTCTCTGTGGGGATTATTATAAGCTGGAATAGCTTTAAATAGATTCCTTGGATGCTTTGAAATATTGTTCATATCATGGTTGTCTGTTCCAAAACATAAAGCCTATTAATGCTGTAACATGAAATGAAATGCATATTTTTTTTAATCGGAACATGCTGCTTTAGGATGCTGTTCTCTCTCCAAGTGTTGCCAGCAGTACATGGGCATCGTCCAGAAGATAATTTGCCAGATAAATTGACACTGTTGCCAAAATGTGTGATAGCATGACCAGATAACCTTTTTGTCTCCGTCAAACCTACTCTAGTAATACTCACTTTTTATAAAGTCTTTTTGACTGTGCATGGGTTGTTGTAGCCTACAGTGTTGGAAATAAGATTACAAATTGAATACATGAACGCTTATTTTACATGCCTGACTAAGAATCCTACAGACAATAAGACTCCACTAATCTCTTAGCTTTGGCAGTTTCAAGAACCAGAAAAGTCTGTCTAACAAAGGTTGTATTTTTTTCTTCAGCAGAAAGAAACCCCCAATTTTTGGTCACATTTGCTCTATATAATTCAGTCTTCTCATTCCTTTTTATTTTCCTACTCAAATATTTGCATTTCTTTTGTTTAAATTCTTGAATGACAGCCAACCTGTTTAATTTTGTATTGTTAGGAAAAAAGGTGCATTTTATTTTTGTTCGAAATAAAACTTTAATAGAAAAGAGCCAAAGCAGAGATGTATACAATTAAAATTACTACTTGATCTTCAGCCTTAGGCTATAGTTTCAGCTGTACTTTCAACAGCCATTGCAAGTAAAAGGAGCAATTCTTTTCCATCTCTTTCCCCCTTTCCTCCCCCATCCATCCTCTGCCTATTCCCCCCCCCCTTTTTTTTTCCCATCCTTTCCACAGGCCACCTGGGAGAGTGTACCTTGTGTGAATCAGACTGCGGGACTGATCTGGGGTAAAACTGGATGTGTTTTTAGAAACCTCACAGGGTGACATTAGTAACTGATACAAGCTGAATCTTCCCAGATGCTGACATAGAAGTACCACAGTTCTGCAGTATCCTAATGGAACTAGGCCTTTGGAGTAAGGGACTGGGGGGATGTTTGGGAAACTAGATGTGATGATCTACTCAAGCTTCTCTCTCCCGTCACTGAGCTGCTGTTTCCTAGGCCTGTTTAACTGGCTTGTGGGGCGAGAAATGGTCCTACAAAACTTCATATCATACTGGACACATTGGGGTGTCATCCCTACTCTTCCAAGGGCAGGAGATGCCTGTTCCAGCTTGACTGGGGAAAGGGAAAAGAGAGGGTTGTAACACACTCTAGTCTTCATGCTCTTTAACAGAATGTTTGGTTCATTTGTGGCTTCTTCAGAAGAGCTCATCCATCTCATGTTTGCTTGCAATTAAATTTTTTCTCTTTTTTGAAAATGTGTTTATATTATACAAGACTAGTGTATGTTATATTCTTTCCATGCTTATTTAGTGGAACAGCAGCAGAGAAAATCTGGATAGCATTGCTTGCTTGTTAATTTTATTTGTAAATTTATTTTTGCTAAGTATGCATTATTTGAAATGGAGTGTAAACCACAAGGTTCAGTAATGCCACAGCCAGTAGTTAACTCTTTACCAGGCAGTTTAAGTTGGTTTTGTGTGTATTTAGTCTTGAATTTAAAAAGAGTTGAAATAAAAGAATGGTGTATCTTTTTAATAAATGTGTTTTTGAGGGTGGGAGGGGGCAGGAATTTCATCTTTAATTTTGTTTGAAAATGAAAGTTTGGTTTTATGTGGCTTCTTAATCACGAAGTATTGGATTTTTTTCCACTCCTTGTAAATATTTGTTCAGCTATAGGAACTTGTATTTCTTTGATAAACACATATTTTACTCATGTATTTACTGCTAGTTTTGTAAAACCTGGATTAGAAATACTTCTAAAACATTATAAAAGTATTCTCGTGGTGTCAGCTTTGCATGTTATGCTGCAGTCAGCTGCATGAAGCTTTCCATAGCTTCTGAGAAAAATACCATGAGCAATTTCTGCGGTTGAACAGATAGGGTGACCAGAATCCAAACCATTAACTTAACAAATCTGATGCACTGTGTTGTACCAGGCACCTACCAAGTTTAGGACATCTTTAATGTGTCCAAATGTAATTTATCAGAATGCAGCAATGATTCCTTTTATGATTTGGTAAGTAGTCGTCTCCTGGATAGCTTGGCCTTCTGTAGGAACAAGTGTTCGTTGTTCTGTGCCAGCTTGAAACATCCTACTCACAAGACTACTCAAGACGATACCTTCTGCTAACTTCTCTTTCTTTGCTGTGGGGATGTGAAGGAGAGGTTTTTTGGAGAGTAGGAACTGTGACAGAACTAGGATCTCTCAGCATAAAGTTTGCCCACCACCTTTCTGTGTTTTTGTTTATGGCTAAATGAGTCATGTCAGGCATGCCCCACTACCCCTCCTACTGCAAGGTGACCAATGTGCTGATTATTTCTTAAAATGAACAGCAGTGCTGGATACCCTAACCCATAACAGGTTCCCCAAGGCATTAAGTGAAGGTAGCAAAGGCCAGGTTCTGAACAAAGTGCAGTGGGATTCTTAATCTCATAGTGTGGTTAAAGCTGAGAAACTCCCTAGCATGGGACATAGTTGAAGTTCGAGCATTTGGAAGAA
This sequence comes from Dasyornis broadbenti, assembly GCA_013397935.1. Classification (NCBI taxonomy): domain Eukaryota; kingdom Metazoa; phylum Chordata; class Aves; order Passeriformes; family Dasyornithidae; genus Dasyornis; species Dasyornis broadbenti. The sequence goes on along the minus strand of VZRN01004542.1, from coordinate 1,857,591 downwards.
ATAGGCCAGAGGCACAGAAAAAGAATCCAGTTTCTTTAAAAAATAACTAAACTTACATCGATTGTTGCAATTTTCTGAGTATTCAGCGAATCATTTATGCTGCCTGTATTTATATTCTCCACTAAGCATCTTGTGGGAGAAGACTCTAGGCTAAACTGACTAGTGGGCTTACTTGTGGCTATTCTTAAGCTGTATTTCAGCAAGTAACTAATTTCCCCCAGTTTACTTTAGATAAAGTGTGCATCATGCTTTTAGTATTGCTCTCTAGCACCTTTTGTAATGAGGGCTCACCTTCCGTGTGGAGGCTGGGTTTTGCTGTGTTGGTGATCCTCTTGGGGTATTATGCAATACCACTGTAACTCAAGGCCATGCCATCCCCACATCTAATCCTAATATAAGAGTGCAATTTTAAAGATTAATAGGAAACTAAGAGCTCTTTTGATCTGAGGTAACTTTCTTCCAAAGACCTTTAAAAGTATTATGTGATTAAACGATAAAGGTGCAGTTTACAGAAGCAAGAGACTTCATCATCAAGCAACTCAACTCACAGCATATCTCAAGTGTAAAGAAGTGTAAGTTATAAAAAGAAATTGTCTAATCTTTCATGCTGTATTCAGTGAAGTCATAGTGAGAGTAAAACTCTGGGTGATGATGAGCCCTGTTGCGACAGGGAGAGACTGTTGAGAGAATACTAAATATCTTATAAAAGATAAATTTGCAGACTTGATCCCAGAGATTAAATGGACCTCCCTAATGGTTAACTGTTGTCCCTTATTTTTTTTAACCTTCCTTTGAGTACCTCCTACTATATTAAGACAGAAGTCAATATGTGTTAAAATATTTTGATGCCAGCTTTAGACATAATGCTACAGTGATTATGATTGTTCATGAAATAACAGGACAGGACGAGGCAGAAGAAAATACTACTTGCATGCTTCCCTGGCATTATTCATAGCATTTAATACAAAGTCAGACTGGTTGAGCAACATCTCTTTTAAACAAAATACATTCTCCAGCAATAGCAGCCTTCTGAAGGAAGAAAGTTATGTTGTGTGAATACATTAGGGACTTTTTTTGTTAGACAAGACATGGCTGCAGGTTTTCTTGTCTTAAAACTCTCTCACATGTGCAAGTGTGTGGCGTCCAAAAATTTGATGTTGTTACTACATACTGTAGAACTGACAAATTAGGTGCAGTTTGCACCAGTACATTTTAGGGAGCTCTGTGGCCTCTCCAGTCTAAATCTAAAGAAAATAGATCTAAAAACACACCTCTTAAGAGTTTTGTACAATTTGGTAAGCTCAGATATTAGGGAGATGGATTTTATGCAATTTGGTTGCATGTGGAAATAGATTAGGAGCAATCACGATGAATGGCACAATTTTTTTTTTCTGCGGTACCGGCCCATGAGAATAAAAGCTATGATTTGTACAGATATGTGGGGCTCCTGATGTGCACACTAGGGTGTCTTGATAGCTTAAATACATGCTTTTTAAATGCTGTGTACATTGTGCAAAAGTACTGAAATCTGAAATTCAAATATTTCACGTAAGCTAGGTGTAAGAGCTGTCAGTGAGAACACTCCAGAACCTCTAGGAAGGCACCCATGAGGACAAGTTATTTCTGGACAAGTTGCTTCTGTTTTAATTTAGGATAACTGTATTCATGACCTGTTCATGGTCTGTTTTCATATATGGACCCAATGCCCTAAAGAAAAAAAAGGGAAAAATAACACTCTGGTTCCTAGTTTATTTGTAAACCAGGTCAGATACCCTTGATTAGCTCTCAGCTGGAGCATAATTTAAATCCTGACAGATTGAACTTAAACAGCAGGCTTTTTTCAGAACAGTCAAAAGATAGGGGGAGAAAAATAAAAGCTATTTCCAGTTCACAAGCAGTACAACAGTGCTGAATAAATCTGCAACTGTTAATGAATAGCTATTTCAAATATTTACAGGAGGCAAAAGAAAAGAAGATTGGCATCCAAGGCAGCTGTGCCCAGGGAGAGCTATTAAAAATAAACGTGATAAATGATGTTCAAGTGCTCGTAGAGCTGTCAAATATCAGAGGTACTCAAAGTGGAAAGTGTTTATACTCTATGGCCATGCAGCTAGGCTTTCTGGATAGGGATATTTTTTCCAATTTTTTTCGCCAAACTGGCTTTTAGCAGATCAAAAGGGGAGAGAGCATCTAATGTAAAATATTCAAGAACCTTGAATTTTTTGCTACATTAGAATACACAAGTGCTTATTTGCTTTGTAGGTGAGAAATCAAATTTTTTTATAAATTCAATTATTTCAACACAGAACTCATTTCTTTAGTCTTGATTCATAATAAAAAAATGTAATGAGAGTTTATGCTTGTAACAAAATCCATTACTTATTTTATGACTCTTTCAGTCTTCTGTATTAATGGATGATAATGATGAAGGTCCATGAGTGTTGCACTGATTTTGAATGCAACTTGAAAAATTGTATATACATAGTAAACCATGAACTTCATGGGCTTTTGCACATAGAGACTTTTTTCGGGTAGTCTAGAAAGTATTTTTATATCAATTTTTAGTTCTAAATTTAATGTCAGTTCTAAATTATGTCAGTTGACTGGAAACTTTTTAGCAGAGACATTTTATTTTTTTACTTCACTGTGAAAATAGTTGATCAGAAGCTGTCAGGCTGACGACAAAAGCTTGATGTCTTATATGCCAGAGATCTACCAAGTGCAAAGGATATGAAAAGCATGTCATTGCTTACAGGATACTCTAGAACAAATCATGTTTTTTTGTTTATGGATATTGCCTTCTTTCTTGTCCTTTATTTTTACTTTTTCAAAAGTGAATTATAAAAAGTGATGGTAAAATACTAATCCAGCTTGTCTTAGAAATAAGCTGAAGTCCTGTGTTTGAGGGTTAAGCAAATGTGGAGTACATGTAAGTAATGTATTTGTCCTGGAACACTGCAGCAGGCCAATGTGTTACAGTGACATGGATTGCTGACTTGCATGTGCATAAACTCCTGTCCTTTAGCACTGAAATTCCCTGTGAAATGGATATTGGCTCATCTGTCTGAACATGTTGTGAAGGACAGGCTAAATGGTGCCAGTTATATATTCAGTGTCTTGAGCTTTGAAAGCACTTTTTAGATTAAGTGTCTGCTATTGTCACAATGAAAGGGAAGAATAGTTTTGAAATGTCATGGTTTGAGCCTGGCCAAATGCCAGGTACCCCCAAATTAACACACCCACACCCAGGGCTCATGAGTTGAGATAAGGAAACCTGGGAGAAGACACACTTAAAATAGGCAAAACAGGACTAACTTAGGTTGCCAAGTGATCTAATTTATTACTAACAGAGTCAGAGGAGTAAATGAGAAGTAAAATAAACCCTTCAAGGCCACCGTTTCTCCACTCACCCCCCTCCCTCCTTCCCAGCAGCTGCACAAGGGAACAAGGTATTGGGGGATGAGGGGGGGTAGGTCAGTTCATCACCCAGATTTTCTTCCCCTGCCTGGGGAGAGGCTCTTTTCCTCTGCATAGCCATGGGTCTCACTGTTGGCAGCCTGCCCGACACTGCTGCAGTGACACTGGTCCCCAGACAGGCAAGCAGTCTCCCCAAAACTGCAAAGTGTGGGGTACAGACCTCTGAGCCAGGCCGCTTCCATCTCGGAAGCAAGGCTTCTTCTGTTTTCCGGATCTCTCTCTCTCTCTCTCTCTCTCTCTGGACCATGGCCTGCTCCAGGGCATCCTCGCACTCCAGCATGGGTGAGTGGATCTCAGCATTTCCCGTGGGCCCCCATGGGCTGCAGGGGCACCCCCTGCTTCACCATGGGCCTCACCACGGCCTGCAGAGGCTGCAGAGCTCCGGCACCTGGAGCTCCCCCTCCCCCTCCCCCTCCTTCTCCACTGACCTTGGTCTCTCCATGTTGTTTTCCCTCACATACTCTCACCTCCTCCTCCTCCTCTGGCTAAAAGGAAGTGCGTGCAGCCATTGTTTTGATTTCTTCTTAAATATGTTTATCACAGAGGCATAACCAACATCTCTAATTGGCCCAGGCTTGGCCAGCAGCATGTCCATCACCTCAGAGCTGGACATGGTGAAGGCTTTGAGAAGCTTCAAAGAGGAGCCATCTTTGTGGCCTCCCTCACTAGAAAAACCTCGGCCAAGCTAATCCACGACAGCATCTTATTCCTTAACCTGAACACATCTTTACTGTTACGAAAATGGCTTAATGGTTTCCTCAGAAAGTAAGTTTCAGCAAAATATTCCAGGCCTAGTTCATATCAAATTGTGGTAAGCAGTGCAGTGATGATGGAAAAAATGAGACCTCCCCAGGCCTGAAAGTTTGCCTCTTTTTTCAGGTTTTATCTTTCCATGTATTACCAATGTTAACCTTTGAATATACCAGTGCATAACAGCAGAGTGTTCTGAACCAATCCAAGGAGACAGCAAGCTCTGGATTGGTTTCCTTCATATGGGTATTGATTTGAAAGTTAACACAATGTTAGATACTGAAATGATTGTAGCTGTCATGGCCCAGCTTCCTTTCAGTCACCTCTAGTTAAGCAGGCCTGTTGCCTGATCTCCTAAATGGATCTCTTGCTAGTTAAATTACTTTGATTGTTTCAGAATTATAATGCTGTGCTGCATGGGGTGCAACACCTGAGTCACTTGAGAATGTTAATGTGTAAATATCTCAAGTGAAATTTTGTGGTTGTGCCGTGTAAACCAGACCTCAGAAATCGGTGAGACATTTTTTGTAAATTTTAGAGGTGAAATCTCAGTTGTCTGTCACCTTTGAAAAGTCTGTGTAGTTTGAGTAAGCAGTTCTCATCTACCTAAAGAATACTGCCCCACTAGGAGCAAGAAGTGGCATTTAGTTTGGGTTTTCCTTGTCTGGGAGTAGAACAAGGTGTTCTCCCTTAACTAGATTTTTTTTAAGGTTTGCTTTGCAGTTAGCTCACTGGAATCTAAACTGTTTAACCTTCTGTATGTGGTAAAACCTTAAAAATTTCCAAATTACTTAAGGAAAGGAATAGGTAATGGTTAAGGAAATGAAGCTCTTTGGAGGGTTTGATAGACATGTGTATATCAAAATGAAATTTGTTGTATATAGATAAAACATATATGATTTTTAATCTGTATGACTACTCTGCAGAGCAGGAAAATCCAGTTTCTCCAGCTGCCTTTTTTTTTTTTTCCCCAATTCCTTTTTGGCTGCACAGTAGGAATCCTACTCATTACAGAGTAGGCCTTTTCATTGGGTTTGGATAAACAGTGAGCTGACATACTCTTCGAACAAGGGTTGAACATTAGTAGTAGCTCTTTTAAAAAATTTTGATTTTTAACCTGCAGAGTCTTACTGAAAGAAAGCTACAAATAGTCATAGCACTCATTTAACAGAGATCTATCTAATGCAAGTAGGTAGCAATATTCTACAAATAGTAAAGCTTACCTTTATGTATTTAAACTAAAACTTTTGTGGGCTGCATTATTCACACAAGCTAATGCTATATTAGTATGTGATTCTCTTTCAGCTGTGCTGAGTACTGTTATTGAAACACAGATGACATGAACAGAATTTCGTGTAGATCACATTTTATCATAGCAAAGCTTAATAAGCAGAGCTTCTGCTTGGAGAACATGAAAGAGGAAGGGTTAATGCAGAGTTCAAGGAAGGCAGTTTCATTACCAGTAGAGATGACATTCTTGCTCAGAAACTCTGGGGTTTTTCAAGGCCTTGTGGTTAATCTATGAAGGTATATTTCATATTAACTGGAAATACATGTACTTGCAGACTACTTCAATAATTACTGACAATAAATGTATTTTCTTCTAAACCTTGTAAATGTCAAATGCATTCAAACACTAGAACGGTGTAGCAGACTTGTCTTTTCTTCCTCATTTAGTACTGTCCAGCTTCTGCAAATAGAGTAGATTATTCTGTCTTCCATACAAGAAGCTTCTTACGTTTCTTGGGTGTAGAAAGGAGAGAGATTCAAAGGCATGTCTGGACAAAATTTACTCATAACATCATGGTAGTGATTTCTTTGGGCGTGTCTGCTGCAGCACCCGTCCACCATTCCCCCTACTGAAGGCTGCAAACATCATCTAGAACAGTGTGTCACATCTGCCATGGACAGATCCAGTTAAGCTGACCTCAGTAAAACTACCCAGAGCACTTCCGTAAAAGTAATTATTGTCATCCTGCACCAGATTTTCTGCTGTGAAGAATACTCTGTATTATTTTTACCATTCCCCAGGCCTGTTTCTTTTTTCTTCTTTGTGAATATGCTAGTAGCTGCATCTGCTCATATTTTTCCCAGGCTGCAACAGTGAGACAGAATAGTAGTGTTGCAGAAAACCCTCAGTATCCTGAGCAGAAGCAGAGAAGGTCATAAAACTAGTATTAGTTTCTCTGTTGCTTTTCTTTCCAAAACCTGCGGAGTGGTAGCTGGATGGCCTTGAAGATGCAGGGAGGTGAAACTTCAGCTACCCAGCTTCCCCTGTTGAGTGGAAAGTTTTTTGCAAACATAGGGATAGAAATTTTCTTTGAGGTTTAGTCAACCAGACACCATGAGAGTTTGAAAACAGAGGAGTAAGCAAGCGGATTTTTTTGTAATGCTTTGTTAGAGCACAATATGAGGCTTTTTTCTGAAGAAGGAGAAATAAAACGTAATATATTAAGTATAGTGCTTAGTCCTTTAAGTATTCCAAGCAGCAAAAATGTCAAAAAATAAGTAATATTTTAAAATTTCCAGTCTCCTGTGGCAAAATATCTCTTCACTGCAAATAATAAAATGAAAGTTCTATCAGGATATTAAAGTCCTTTTCATGCTTGGTTATTATAAACTGCAATATCTTTCACTGTAACTTAATTTTTGAAGTACCTAAGTAGGTATTATCATGTTAAGATGTGGATGACTTTAAAGGTTACAGGAATTTTATTTAGACATAATAAAGTTAGAGCTGTGAAGATTTTATTTTCTTTCCCAGCCCCATCCTCACCACAACTCTTGCTTTATAAAGCTTTGTGCTCCATTCTTACATGTATTTTAATGCATTTTAAAAATATATTTAATTATTTTAATTTGCATATTAGGCTTTCATAGTCTCCTTAAGTTAATTGTTTCGTTTCTCCAGCTGTTCCTAAATAGCCATTGTGCTGATCAAGCACTTACTTCAGTATGTCCTTGATAAAATTAATGAAAGCATCTGTAGAAGCAGCGACAGCAGCTGCAGTGCCTTATGGAAGCCAACTTCTGCTTAACATTCTGATAAAATAAATAGTTTTGTACTTGTGCTGGAAGCTAATGCTGGCTGGCTTATTTACAGCATAAAAAAAGTTGCACCTGCCACAGCTAGACCAAGCACTGAGGCTTGCTGATTACATGTTCTTGTTAGTTTCATTGTTATTGGTAAAATGGGAGTGATGTCATCCTTATCAAACCCTACTGGCACCCTACAGAGTGACAAATAATTTGCCCACTGCTGTTTACCAGCATGGGCCTTGTTTTAGAAGTGATGAGAGCGCCGAATTTTCACAGTTGAATGCTGTACAACTGCAGAGGTGTATGAAAATGAAATGGATTGATACTTGTAATCAGTGTGCATAGTGATGGTTAAGGTGTAATGAAATATAAGTGCACATTTAGGGTAATTATATGTCTCCCAGGTGGGGCCCTGGGGCTTTGCCTGTATAGAAACCACTTGAGGTGGCAGAGACGCAGGAAGAAGTACTGCAGCACCATCTGCTTTTTTCTCATTTCCTCATTAATTCTTCTATCCCCCAAGCCTGGACTGCACAGACTTGGAACAGCCCTTGGTCTGTTCAGTATCACGTCTCTTTCTTGTTGGGTATAGCCCCAAACACTGGAGTGGATGTGATGCAAAACAGCAGCTCTTGTGAGTAGAATGTATTAATACACCCTTCTGGAGCTGGCTGGGGCATATGTTGCAGTCTTTAACCTTCTCTCAAAATGGCTCGTAGGAAAATGTGCTCTTGTTATGTTTTAAGGCAGTATCTAATACTTGAAGGCTTTGTGCATATATGAGTTGTCTGTACTGATATGTATATGTCTAAAATGGATGATGAAAAATATTAAGAATTCCTCCAGACAGGCATCTGTATTTTCTGTTCACTGGAGTGGAAATCTGTAAGCCTTACACTACTTGCATTTCTCGTAAGTAAGTAATGGGAATAAATGGTCGATAGTTGAAAACACTACAAGTGCCTTTTGCTCCTTGAAATCACTGTGCAAACTAAAAAATGAGAACTGGCATTAATTTGTGTTAATTACTATGGGAAACAGGGATGAATATTTTCAATTTAAAAAGTGAACAGGAACTTGGTACCTCCAAAGATGCCGTTCACACAAGAACACCAAATGTTCCTGATGCAGTAGATATGCCACACGTGCAGTTTGGCTGCAGTCTGATGTAGAGAAGGTTTAATGTATCTCAGATGCTGTGTGCTCATCTGCACTTGGTAACTGCACATGGGCATTTACTTGCCTGCCTGAGAGTGTGCAGTGTTTTCAAAGCAGTTACTGGACTGAGGGCCCATAGTCAGATTGTATTATTGTGAAATGTTTTGTACTTGATATAGCTTTTCTATTTTAATGCATCTTTTATACATCTTTGACATTTTGATTAATCTTACTTTTCCCTTGCTGAATATAGGTCATTATATAATTTTGCACTGTTTGTTCCCTCATAATAATAATAATAATAAAAACATTGCTGAATCTGACTTTTCAAAAATTTTAATAGTGTGCCCTAAGATCAGGCTCATACTTGATGTAACTGCGGGGAAGTCAGTGGAGTAATACCTTGGATGAGTTTCACCCAGCCTTTGCTAAAGCATCCAGTTTTTAACTGCAGCCTGACCTGATACAGTATTTAAAAAAATAAGAAAATTTTCTGTCTAGGTATAAAAACAATTCTAAATGTCTGAGGTAGCTCCTAGTAGCTGTTTAGCTTAAGTAACCAAACAAATCCAGGTTTTGGAACTTAATGCTGATTTACTTAAGCTAATGCTGATTTATGAGGTAAATATAAAAAAAAAAAAAAAAAAATCAGATCTTAAACCGATTACTTTAGTGAGAGAAACTATGGAAATTTTAAATATAGATATGTGTACAAGTAGAATGATAATCTATGCTGCACATATGGAGAACATAAAAGTTTAATCACTGTAAACTTTGAATGAGAAAAGTATTTATGGATGGCAAAGACATTTAAATTTATCAGCTCGACAAAAGCCAGTCACTTCTGAATATTATTAAGCCCTTTATGTCACTTCTGGGAAGCCCTGCAGAGTGAAAGCTTGAGTGATCCATTTTTTAGTATTAATTTGGTGGCAGTCCTTTATCAGAGGAATGCATCAACATATCATGGCCTGGTGGATAAATTACCTCTACAGCCTGTGACCTCAGAGGCTGTACAACTCTTGGATGTGCTGCTCTTAGTATATTTAAAATAGTTCTTTTGATTGGAGTACTGGAGTATTGTGTTTATCCCATTGATCTTACTAAGGTAGAACATTTTGTAACACTCAAGGGAAACAAGGAAGGTTCAGGATTTTTTTTTGTCCTCCTACCACATATATTATTTTTTCTCTCTCTTCAGGGTATGGCGTCCAAGATGATTCTTTTGATCTTCTCCTTTTCTAACAGCAACCACAAGACAGATACCATGTTTATATGAACGAGTCTTTTTAAATGGCTTTTGGAGTTGGTGATATTTTAATGTACAGGTATCTGCCATGTATGCTTGCAAAAACTCTGGAGTTTTACCCACTTACCTTATCTGCATTATTATGCTGTTGACAGTCTTAACTTCAGGGACTGAGAACAATGTTGGCATTTTAATTGTCCCCATAAGCTACCCTTAGAATTTAATTTTAATGCCTGATGTGGACTTGGTGTTCAGTTAGCTTTTCCTCCTTCTTTCTGCCTGTTTCATACTCAGTGAGAAAGGCCTAAGTGCACTCTGTTTGGGAACTTAAACTAAGAAGTAGTTGGATTTGGGGGTTGGGGGTGAGATTTTATTTTTTTAATCAGCATTTGAAATGTAAAAGATTTTGATTTGGGTTGTTTTGGGTTTTGAGTGTTTGTTTCTGGTTTTTTTCAGAAGGCTTTGCTGGTGACGTGCTTACAGCTAGGCAAGAAATATGTAAGTGTTTCTGTCCTAAATTATGGGCAGCTGAGTTTTGGACAGAGAGGGGGGAAATAGCCTCCCATTTTTTTCAGACAAGACCTTAGTTTGCAAGATTATAGTATATATATTGTTTATCTTTCAAATGCAGTTTCTACCTCAATCCTCTCTGTCATACTTGCCTAGATATACACATTGCTCTCTTGAGAAAAGAGCTTATTTTGTCCTTGCAGGCATAAGCCTCTGGTAGTGTTTCTGTTGGCCTTGGTTCGTGATATGAGGTGGCAACTGTCAGTAGCAATGGCATTTCCAAGTTAAATGGAAGCAGCAGCTCTTAAACTCCAGGGATCTCTCTTCTCCTTCTGCATTCTCCAAAGTATACATGCTACGTTTTAAAAGATCAAGATGAATCCTTTAATTCTATAACAGCTGATGAAAGAGCCAACAAAAATAAGCACACAAACAAACCGAAACAAAGCATAGCTTCAAAACATAGTTGATTCTGGCAAACTTCTCATTTGGACTATAGTGGCTTTCACTCATGTTTGTATTCTTAGGACAAAAGTAGCTGTTACATTGAAAACTTTCAGGATAAGAATTTTAACTTTTATACAGCAAGAGAAAGGAGATTTATTCTTGCCTAGAATCTGTAGGGTCATCACAAGTAAAATATCCATTACTGTGCAACTTCCTTGTGTGACAAATGGCTCAATTGCTATAAATACTTGGTGGCAATTTTGAAAAACTTACAATAAATTTATTTATATTTGTTTGATAATATATTTAAATTTTTCTGTTTTCAGTAGAATAATTATATGAGTAGTGCAGACAAAGCTCATGAAATGATCTGACAATAAGAAGTGAAACCATTGCCATGCACTAATGCAGAGAAAAAGAACTGCAAAGGTGATGTTAAATGTGAAACATAGGGCTCTCTTGATTTTGAGTTGGACATGAAACCCTGATGAACTGTTCGGGTATGTTGTTCTTTAAGCCTGCTCTTAGGAAGAGCAAAAGGTGACAGAAGTTATGATGCCAAGTTAGTGGGAGGAAAGGTACGTATGGGAACAAGGAGGGGAATGGACAACGCTACGTGCACCATGAAGACAGAATATACTGAGTTTCTCGAGCCCTTGACCGACGCAAGGACTCTTATACTCACTGTTTTTATTCTGGAATTCTGTACTAAGATGCTTGATATTTTGGCAAGAAAGAAGGGTAAATGTTGTTTATGCCTGGTTTTCTCAATCTTGGCAATATGAAAAGTGCTTAGTTCACAATAAAACACACAATAAACTCTTTTAATTATAAATTACTATGTTTATGTTGAATTGCATTTGCTGGATATATTTCTGCAATGAAACAAGTAAAATTCTGTGCCTGAATAGATAATGAAATTTGATTCTGTCTTCTCCTTATATTTCTTTTGAATAAGCATTTTCAAATTCTTCTGTTGGTTTTCTGTTTTCCTGATAACCTTAAGTTGACACCTGTCATAATGTCAAAGCTGACTCCTGTGCTTTAGAGTAACAGTTAATTTTAAAAAATTATACTAGCAATCAATTTTAATAATAGGTTTTAATTCACAACTCTCAAATTATAATATTTAAAGGTGTGTGGAACTCTTATCATGCCAGAATTGCTTGTGTGTTAGACTAAATTAATTTAATTCTGAACATGTTCCATATGAATGTAATGTAATTAGTTGAGATGGATTGGTTTGTATATGATATATGGAGAATGAGAAATTTTAAACCAGAAGAGGGCAGCAATGATATAAAAAAAATAATTTTGACTCAATTACCTTCCTTTTTCTTTTTTGCCAGTAAGTCACATGTATGTGCTCTGCTAATTTCTTGAATAGACTATAAGATTAAAGTAGCCTGAAAAAAGTCTGTTAATACCATTGCAGTGGTTATTATTTCAGTTTTATTTCTTTGAACAGCTTCATCCTGCCAAAAGGTATTAACTTGAAGGGTACTTGTAGGGGACCTGCTGACTTCTTTTCTCTAACAGATATTTCTAATATGAAAATTTATTTTATGATGTTTTTGTGGTGATTAGTGGTTTTACTATGTCTGTCCTTAGATGATTCAGAAGAAAATCTTTCATTTTCTAGTTCTCACAAGCATATTAATTTTAGAGAATTAAATGTCAAGCTGCGTACTTTTTGATCTACATGTTGTAAGCAATAAGCTATGCTGGCCAAATGTATTGTGTGGTACTTCCACAACTTTGGCAATACAGCCACATTTCAGAATGTGGCTGTATTGCACAAATGTACCAGAGCATATAAAACAGTATAAACCTGTGTGTAGAGTGGGGACCATATTATATGTGAGATAGTTTTTATGTATGCGGGATTAAAGTTTAGTTCTTTCTGATGATGCATTGGTTGCAGGAAAAAAGTGTTGTCTTCTTTTTGGAGTATGATCTCAGAGGTAGCATAAGGGGAGAGGAATAGTTTCAATTTGTATTCCGTACATACAGGAGAGTAGGTCTCTTGAGGACGGTGATGTCCTACATACTCTTATAGAGCAGAGCTACTCCCCAGCACTCAAAAGTACTGATATAGTTTTGTAAGTGAGGGTGAAAAGGTGACAGACAAACAAGTCTGCATTGCTTATTTTGGTGCTGAGAGAATATCTAAAGAATAACTGGAACTATTTTTGTGGCATTAGCAGTGTGTGGGTACTAAGAGTTGTGGAAATGCACATCTTGTGTACAATTACATGTGTGGAAATGTACTGTTCTTCATCTGCTTTTTTTCCCAGTGCTGATTCATAAGGGAAAGAAATAGCGAAAAACTCTTCAAGGGTCCACGCTGTTCTGTAGTCTGAGAGAATAAACTCAAATGTTCACATGCTACAAAAGAACTGAAATACACAGGGAGTGTTGCTTCACTGTCTGGGGAAAAATTAGCATTTCATTTGTATTAGCTGCTTCTGTTCTGGTTTTAGAAGCTGACTCATTGTCTGAACACACTAGAGGACTTCTCCTAATATGTTAATTTTAAAGCTAGTCTGTGTGGTGATTAGTATCCTTAATAGTTTCCTGAATGTGGTACACATTGCATGCTAACATGCCATCATTAAATAGCACGGTGCATCCAGGTTGCTATTGGGTATGCCCCCTGGAAAAAGAAGTACAAACTTACTCTTCCATTGTTTTGGTACATGTAATTATCTAGACTGTTTCTTGGCTAGACTGTCTTAGTCCTGTGTCAATCTTGACAAACACATGACTAAGAGGAAATTTAGAAATCAAGAAATCTTTGAAGTTGTTACGATGACGGCATTGTTTAAGAATACCTGACCTGTGTTCCTTGTCACAGTCATTCTTGTGATTACTTCTGAGGAGTTTCTAGTTCCAGATTTCTGATGCAGACAAGGCTGTAGAAGGCAGAAATATGTGCTAGTATGGTACAAAAGCTCCTCCCAGTGGGCAGCTCTCCCCTCCCCCCAGGTACACACTAAAGATGAAATAATTTAATATTAACCATAATGTATGCACAGTAAGACAAACTGGGCACTAATACAAGGAACTATTGAGTAGCTGAAGTCTTATATATTACTACACGCCAAAGGCATGAATTCTTTTTAAAAGACCTATCCATAAGTGCATCTTGCAGCTTTTAATTAAATCCTGCAAAATCCCTGCAAGTCTTAAATGTTTCTACTGTTCTCTGAATCTTGCTCTTCCACTTTAAGTAGTGATTTGGGTTTTTTTATTCTCAACTCAGAGATGCAAGTTGGGGTTTTTTTGCCATTAAATGAACATATAAAGGAAAGAAAATGTTGGTAGACTTCATCTGATGCTGTGGGTTTCAGTCTTTAAGATGCATTTATTTGACTTTAGTGTGTAATTGAGCTTGGTTTGGCTTGATGTGTATCAGTCTGTATCTTACAGAGTTCTTCAAGCTTTTTGTCAAACTGACAGAAAATGGCACAAGAAAGCAGGATTTCAAACACAGGGAAAGTTATTTACCATGGTTTCATTTTCTAAAATGACATCGTTTGTTCCAAGAGAATTGCTTCTCTTAGTATGCTCTGCATTTAGGTTACCTACTCAAGATTTGTAGGAATTAAGAACTAAAGCCCAGTCTCCACTGACTATGTAGGTAAATAATCTTCTTATTTAGATGCCTAAATGAGATACTTAAAATCAATGTGAATCTATCTGTTTTCTCCAAAGTATGCAGAAAATTCCCTAGCAGAGTTTATAGATGGAAATAAACATGACACTACCTTCATAGCATCTTACCAGACTTCAAATAACACCCGAGGTGATGTCAAGTTTTCCTGTGTGGAAGCTGGGAGAGTTTTATTTCCTAGAATCACTGCAGGGTTGAGGCTGAAGGCATCTCTGGATATTCTCTGGTCTGAACCTCCTGCTCAGGCAGGGACAGATTTTTGAAGTTCTTTCTGTGAAAGGATTTTTTCATCATCAATTGGTTTGATCTAAGGGGTGCCCTAGCTTTTTACCTGCAGTGCAGGCTGCAAAGCGTATTAACTTGTTCAGCCAGAAGAGGTACCTGGTAGGATATACCTCCCCACACTCCTACTATTTACTACTAGACATGTATAAATTGCGGTTAATTTGATATTATAAAGTGACAGGAGTTTCTTTATATTGTATTATGATATAGTGTTAAAAAATGTTATAGTATATGTTACTACTGTGTGAAATTCATAAATATAAACCAAACTTACATAATCTTACTTCTGGAACCTTCCTTTTTGTAAGTGCATTACTGATTGCAATATTTCAGATTTAATTGCAAGATTACCTTAGGATTTCTTTTCAAATCTCTTATTTCTTGTTTTCATGGTTTCTATATGAAATATTGCTGGACACTTAGAGCATCTTTTCCTGTTTCCACTGCAGTAAAGGATAAATTTCAGTTTATAATTTAAAGTACTCTGATAAATGTATTCTGGTCCTATCAGCTGCTTTTGGTTACTTAGCCATTCAGAATTGTCCATATAATTGTTGTGACCATGCTGCAACTAATATAGATAATACAAGTGCTGAATCATGTATTAAATGCTCAAAAAGTTGGCTTGTTAATTTTGTATTATGACTGATTACACTGTTTGGACTAAGGTATGTGCTTGAACAAGTAAGTTTCATATCTTTAACACCGCGATGTAAAAGCTATCTCTCCTTAGTGGTTTTCTATAAGGTTTGATTCTTCTAACAGTAAAAGTCTTTCCATGTGGTTAAATGAGGTTTATTCACTTTTTAGTTTTTCCCCAGTGTTCTTGTGCTTCCACAATTTTTTTTTTCTTTTAATAGCATCTAGAACTTTTTTTGTCCTTGTCTCTCTGAATGCATCAATTATGGAATGATGTACTTGTGTCATTTGGGCCAAGAACTAATTGATAATTTTATAATTAATTATATTAATGATAAAATTTTATAATCAATATATCTGGGAATTTGGTCAAATGCACTGCAGTCTGGGCTGGATTTACCATCTCTCTTTACCACTTTGAACAAATGTTTTTCAGACAATGTGTGCTGCTCAGCATCTGAGTATAAGAAATTACTGCTCCCTCTTTTTGTAGAATTCATAGTGTTAAGGGTGAAGCCTGATTTTATTTTTTTTCTTTTTTTTTTTTTTT
>VZRN01004542.1:1826654-1841714 GCA_013397935.1 Dasyornis broadbenti | reverse complement strand
GTGGTGGAAGTGAGAGATACTAAATCAAAAGACCTTGGTTTCTTATTCTTAATCTGGAGATGCTTGCTCTGTGATTCCCCTGCAGAAAAGCAGAGGGCTTTGTTCAGTTGCCTGCCCAAGAAATAAACTCATGGACTTTGAGGCAAACAAAATTGTTCAGAGCTGTATGTGAACTAAGTTTAGTTTATTAAATGACGTTCGTGAAAACATCATCCCATGGAACTGTATAAAAGTTGCACCCGTGGCCATCATGTCTGGTTTGGGATTTTGTTGTTGGTTTGGTTTTTGTTTTCTTTTCCCCTCTCCTTCCTATGTTGCTTTAGTCCTGTACCTTTGTAATGATGCTTAGGCCTGGTCATTAATTTCTCAGATTTTACACATCTTCCACATTTGTGGTTTACTTGTGAAAGAGGAAGACAATCTTTCAGCACTGTTCAACAAGGACTCTTGACTGTGGCTGGCTGAAAAATGTTTAAAAGTAGTGTTGGCTGCAACATGCCATTGCCAGTAATACTTCATGTAGCAAGAACTGTATGTGACAGACATTAGAGGGGCACCAAAATGAGCACAACACAGTGATGATTAAACAGCTGGCGTGGAACGAGGAGTGGTGACATCTCCAGCCCTCTTGCACCTAAATTATTATTATTTTTCCTTGAGAACTTGTTCCAAAAATTGTGCTCACTGAGCAATTTGGGCATAGTAATGCAAAAAACCTTCTGTGGTTTTTAAGATTGAGCCAAAGGAAATGTTTGAGCACCAGCAGCTGGCTTTTCCTCCCCACAGCCAGAGTGTTTCTCTGAGTGCATTTTGGACAAGGCACTGAGAGGGCCATGATGGGCTGGTGGTTCCTACAAGCTGATGTCTCGTGAAGAGCAAGGGGAGCGGCCCTGGTCCATGGCTGTGGTGGAGTAAGCCCTCTGGTGAGAGAGGGTTGTGCCCCATCCCAAACTGGGCAGCAGGAGCCAGTGAAGCTGAGCGATGTCCTTCAGCTGGGTGTCACAGGCTGCTTCCCCAGCCGCCCCAGTGAGCCAAGGGCAGGGTGCTGGGCTACCCTCCCCAGGAGCTGCTGCCAGGAGCCACTGGAGCTGCTGGGACGTGCAGGGTGCTGCCCGGTGGCCTCAGCAGGGGTGGAGGCGGCAGGTGCTGCAGGGCTCTGTGACCCTTTTGTCCCGCACCTGCCGCACATCAGGTAAGTATAAACAGCTGTCGGATGTAAACCGGGATTATCCGGTAGGTGGGCTTGGCCCTGGCCCAAATATCTGCTTTTTTCCCCCATTCCCTCCTCCTTGTGCAGCCTGGTTTTATTGGCTGTTTTGAACCACATGCCACAGAGCAAGCAGGCAGCAGGGGAGAAGGGACCTGGCAGTGCCTACTCGGGCTGGGAATGTTCACTCTGGGGCACACGACAGGACTTAAAGCTGGAGCCTGCACGCTTTGCAAGGTTGCTAGGCGCTGTGCTCGCCCAGAGGTAGCTGGAAGTTGCACCACCACGTTGAAGTTTTCAGATAAGCAGACAGCCAGTTGTTTAACTTAGAAAACATTAACTTCTTTGTGTGGCTTGTGGCAGTGTAGCAATAGGTGGAAGAGGAAAGAGAATAGAATAGAAAGCAATACTGCTTTATTGTTTCTATAAAGAACTGTGATTGCTTTGTTATCAATACTGAACGGTGGAAAGAGACCTTCTTGCTGTTACCCTTCCCTTATGAAACAGAAGTACATTAATGACAAACAGAGTGGAAAAAAAAATCACTGCCCTGTGGGTACTCAGCGTAGGAAATACCACTGTAGGTCAGTAGCATGGCATAGGAAATGTCTACTTTTAAAAGGCACCCCCTTTTTACAACTTTTTCTTAATACACAGTTGTATAAGCAGTGTTTATATATCAGTAGTACTGTTTAGGGAAGAGTCAAATGTAGACAGCCGGTAAACCACGGGACAATTCATTATGCTTTGGCATAATGAAATTTATAATTTTCATTTCTTCGTCATTGGGACTTTGTAGGTTTTTGTGCATCATTCATATGTTAAATGAGCTGTAGCTGTAATTAGCTATAGGGAGAATAAATTTAAGTCAAAGCAAACTGTGTCTTTCTTGAGCTTCGTTCTGAGAGCACTGCAAACAGAGAATTTTAAAGCAGTGGGCAGTGAATGGCCTAGATTATCAAACCTATCTGGTGTGTTTGTTACTATCTCCTTCAGAATACAAGTAACATCTGAGGGAGACTATGGTTTTGGGTGGAGTAAATGCTAGTGGCAGATAGATGCAAGTAAAGAACATAGATCAGAACAGTATTATGGAAAATCCAACAGTTATCCTGAACTTTGAAGTAAAAATTCTTGAAATAAGAATATGGACCTATTAAAATGTTGACACTGCTGAAATATGGTTGGAATTTACTGAAAATCTGATTTGGTAGCAGAATATCTATTTAATAGCCTAACATGTTGGAAAAGAGTGCTGTAGTTACTCTCAAAGTTGATAGTGTCATTTGTAGGCCTATTAGAAATAGATCTGAACAATCAGTGTAGAGTAAAAACAGTTTAGGATGTTGGAGGAATTCAAATAGATAAAAGAAGCAGCTGCTCTTACATTGAATTTTACCCTAGGGGACAGTCATGGTGGAGAGAGTCCCTAGAGGACCTGGAAAAAAAAAACAAACTAGAAAGGGAGGAATAAGGAAGTTAAACTTCACATTTGGGGTTATATTGTCAGTGTAAGTGAAAAAGGAAGGAGGAACTAGTTCAAGTTAAAATTGATTTTTATTAGCTTAAAAGCAGGTGCGTGCCTAGATAGGATGTACTATCTGAGGGAAATAAAAAAGAGGAATTTTTAATGCAAAGCAGCGGCATATATGCAGGCACAGAAAATGCTTAATTTACAAAGGGTAAAATATTAAACAGATTTTTAAGATAGTTAAAATTCCTATTTAGGAAAGTCATTAAACAATTTTAAAAAGCAAAACAAAGTAAAAAACCTCCCAATGATTGGATATCCACAAGAAGTATCAGAATAGCAGTTAGAGGCTGATATCTCTCCTTCAGTGCGAATTCAGTATGAAAAGAGACAGACTTTTTCTGGCCCAGTCATAGCCTTCTGTCTTCACCTGCAAAGGCCACCTGGGAATAGACAGGATAGTTCAGCCTCCTGACCTGCTCAGTTCTTAGTGCATTGACTGGAACTACTGGCCCAGTGCTAGATCATGTAATCATAAATCAACACTTTAGATACCCTTTAGATACCTTTAACACTACTTGAGGCTTTGGTCACAGGTTCTAAGTGCCTTATTTAGAAGTCCTCAAGTTCTGGTATTCAGAAGAAAGTGAAACTTTATTAAAAGGCAGTAGTCATGCATAGTACTGTCCTGTAACCTTTTAGTCCTGTTTCTGTGTAAAGTGCACTGCTTAGGGCACCTAGCAAGAAAATTTAGCCACTTATGTTTTTGTTTCAGTGTTTTTGCTTAAGGGATATCTGTTTTACTCAACACTTTTTGAATGCTCGAGTTTTTGTTTGGTTTACATTTGTAAGGAAAGACCTTAATTTTCCTGACACTTAGTTGTGAAGAAATGCACTTTGGATGTGTGTGGGTTTATTGGTTCCTCAAAATGAATTGAACCAAAATGTTCTGTAACAATGGATGTTTCGCATATTCAGAGTATAACAACAAGTAATTGTCTGGCAATGTAAGTTAGCAGAAACATCTAAAATGAAGGTAATGGTATTTTAATTCACTTCAATCTATATACATTTATAGTATTAAAGTTTGAAAATTAAAATGCATTTTAGGCAACTCCCTATGCCATGTGAATTATCAAGGTTTATTGTGACCAGACTCGTGACTTGTTCATCGTTTTTTGTGATCTGTTGCGTCCTGTTGCTTTAAAAGAACCGTACATTGAAATGTAGAAGTGTAATATATTCAAGCACTTGCAGGTGCAATAAATACATGTGATGCCAAAAGCAAGTAACTTGTATATTTGAGAGGAAGACAGTTGCTTTCAAATACAGTAGTAAGACTGATTATGGTGCCATGTGCTTACTTGAATTGTTTCTTTTCAAGCATCTGCTCCCTTACTGAAAATGTATTTTTGAACACCTGCAGAGCACAACCATTTCCCACTTCCTTCCCACATAATGGAGTTGTATTTGCTAATGGTTCAGAATCCAGCAAACCCCCAGGGAGAAGGGGAAGGCTCGTTTTGTTTTTTAGCACTGTGAGCTCTGCTGTGTCAAGGAGCCTACTGTGATAATCTCCCTGTGCAAATGCTAAAACTCATTGTGAGGTGTTTGTTAGGGGTAGCCACAGGGCTTAGCATCTAAAACAATCCATTTGTAGGTGCAAATTTATTTTATCCAAACTTTAAAATTTATTAAAGCTACCCATGGATCATGCACACTATCTATCATAAACCACAGGGAGTTGTTTGAATATACACCAGAGTTCCATTGTATCCGTATGTCCTAAAACCTGAAGAAGTAAATAAGCTCTGTGGTAGAAAGTATAGTTGACTCTGTAGTTGAATTTTGTAACTATTGGAAAATATACAGAAAAGCAATTCTTTTCCTATTTGTCTTAGACAGCAAACATGTAAATAGGTTTTACTGCTCATAGAGTAAGTTGTGAATAACTGGTGTAGGTCAGGTGGCAGAAAATTTACTTGTTTGTTTTATAGCATGCTGATATTTAATTGTTGTGCTTCAGGGTGCTACAGAGCTATTAGCAGATTTTTTTGTGGTTTGTTGTTTTTTTGTTTTGTTTTTCTTATTTGCTCTCCTTGAACCTTCAATTTCAGAATGTGGTTTCACTTGAAGTTGTTGGGGGTTGTTTTCTGCTGGTATTGACAGGCTTGCGCTGACGAGGTTATTATTTGCTGCCATTGCCGGTGGTACAATACAGACTTATTAATTCCAGTGGCATTGGTATGCCAATGGGAATCTTCTTTGCCATATAACTTTTCAGAGTTACTGATGAATGTAGTAAGAGCAGTTGTGGTTTGCAGTAACATTTCTATTAGTATTTCTTTAGTAAAAAGTATCACTGCTTAACTTGCTTAAAAAGTCTCACTACTAAATGGAAATGTTCAAATTTTGTACAGCAAGCTCCATATTAAACATATTTTGAAAACATTTAGATCTAAAATAATGGCTATCCAGTCATCCTGTCCCTGAGTTGTGTTATGACAAGGTGTTTATTAATACTGTTTACTAGCAACTAATAGTTTTGAACTAGAGAATGTAGAACTAAGTGTGTAGGACTTACACTGATCATCTGTTTTGTATCATAGAATAGGCTTTGTAATGGCTAATAGTTTGTCAGTGTACTAATCTGAATCTCCAGAGGCTGTCTGTACCTGCCTTTTAGTTTTAAAGGTTTAATGGTGTCCTTTGGGTGGATGTTACAAGTCCTTGTCAGTCCCATGTTTATGTGGTTAAAAACAAACAAAAAACCTTACATATCTTTAGCTGCACCAAAACCCCCAAACCTGTTGATACAAACATAAGAATGTAATTTTAATAGAAACAGCAATAAAAAGCTTCAGTATAAACCAGTCAGTTCTGCATGATCTTCTTAGGAGTGTCTGACTCTACTGTAGTTATTAGAGTAGATCATAATTAGATCATTATTACCTTGAAATATTTAATTGCGCCTAATATAAGACCTAATAAGAATAAGCACAGTATATGTAATATATAGCTCTTTTCATTTTCTGGGATTTTAAGCTTCATGAAATTCATGTTAGGCTTTAATATTAAATGTATTGATTTAACATTTCTGTTTTCATAAGAAGGGGTTTTCACAGCGATAACTGAGGTGTTGATCTATATATTACTATCTTTGTGTTAATTCTTCATAAATATATTAGCTTTACATGTGAGAACTGCTAGAACTTCACTGTAACATGGGCAGATACAGGATTCAGACTGTCCTGTTGCAGAGGAATCTAAATTGAATTAGTCTGCCTTGGACTAACTTCTCACAAATGAAAAGTACAGCTGATGAGGTAACTGGTATTTGTCTGAGACGAGCACATGCATTTTGTCTGCATTTACATTTATTCATCATTGATCAAGGAGTTTCTTTAGGTGGTGTTGTTGTCCATTTTGATTAGTGTCATTTCTATAGAAGGTATATATTGATAATTTGTAAACTCTTAGAAATACTTACAGCATTTAGTACTTCCAGCATTCCCTCCTGGTTCAAAATAGTAAAATCCTGATTTTTGGGATGTAACTAGAATTTTGATACGAACATATGGAACTTGTGACATTGTATCTGTTGCTGTTTTATGGCAGTAAACTGCTCAAACAGGGCTCTGTGACTGCTTATTGCAGGATTGTTTTTTTCATATGTACCAGATTCTGTTTAGTAGGCAGCAGTTTCATAAGCACACCTCTTTCTTTCCATTTTTCTGTGCAGTCTTCCAGGACTTTTGCAGTGGTACATAATGCATGGTAGTTGTACTGCTGTCCAGCTTATTGTTATTGCACTTTAAATTTGCAATTTTCACAAGCATTTTTCATTCTAAATTTTCCTTTTCAGGCAACTTTCTGAGTAGCAAAAGGAGGGTTTCTGATGGGGTACTATGAGTCTGCTGAGGATTCTTTGGCTCAGGAGTAGATCTCCTGCCCCTTCTCAATTCTATAGGGTTTGTTTGTTTTTTTTTAAGTTTGAAGAACTTAATCAAGAGCTCATGAGATTGTACTGCTGGATCTAGAGCTCTCTGAGCAATTTTGTAGGCTTCTCCTTCAAGCATAAAGGACTTACTGAATCTTTTTCTTTAGTTTTCTGTTTCCATCTATGTAAAATGTCTTATGTGAAGCTGATAGTTATTTGCCCAACTAGAATTAAATGTACTTGAGGGATAAGTATAAAAGGCTTCTTCATACAGATCTGCTGAGCTGTTAGATTTTCTGAAATAAGTTTTTCATAGTCCTTCCATGTTTACATTTGTAAACTGTATCAGACAGATGTTAATTTCATTCAGTAAGAACTTTCTCTAACACTAGGTACTGACATGCTACTTTCCATATTATTTCTGTCGCTTATGTTGCTCATAATGCCTTTTATCAGAGTTGGGCTGTCAAACAGAATATGCTCTGGGTCAGCAGTTTCAAAGGACTCTGTGAAAAAACCCCAGTGAGGCCAATATATTGATTATATAGGTGATTCCTTCCTCAGACAAATGCTGAACCTGAGCACTTGTCCCCAGCCTTGTGGACCTGTATTTCTTCTGCCTGAATGGAAGAGGGGGAAACCAATAAAACTGGATGTTTTTGTCGAAATTCACCATCATCTGAGCTTTAAGTTAGCAGTTTGTATCTTAGTTTGGATAGGCAAGGAAAAAATATGTCATTGGATTTGTAACTACATCAACATTTTTAGTTACCTTTCAGGCCTCCATTATTTGCTTATACCATTTATACACCTTCAGTGAAATCAGGCTAGCTCTGTGTGTCTAGTAAACAAATACTTAAGTATGTGTCTTGTAAAGGCATTTAGATTGCTATTTATGTGCAATTGCTTTTTAATTTCATTGAAGATTAGGTGATTGAATACCGTTATAGATCAGTTACTGCACAGGAATGACAGGCTCTTTTAATAGTCACACAATAAAAATCTTTTCCATATAGAAGAAAAATATTTATGCTAAGATTAATTCTTGTCAAAATATGGTTTTGAAATGCATTTAGTAACAGTATATTGGGACTTTAATGGCCATATATTTCAAATAGTGAAATTTTATTCAATATTGAGTCATTAACCATTTCCCGATTTACTTAACTTGGATTTTTATTTGCCAGAGCTTGGAACAGGAAATAAACTTTTATGATAAAAATGTTTCATTTGCCTTTTTGTATAACAAGAATTTCTTATGCATATCTGTCTGCATTCTAGTATTAGGAAAATAAACTTTTGAAAATTCAAGAGTTAATTTAATTTCTCGATTTGTTTTTCTGAGAGGGAGGGTGTCTTATGAGGTGCTGTAAATCCTTGACCTGCAATAGAAGAGCTAAGAGAGGTTTTTGAAAAGTGCCTTCTACATGAACTCAGTTTTCACTCCTTCAATATGAGGTAGATATAGAAACAATAATTGGATTTCTAGCTATTTCTTAACATTCAGATGTTACATAGACTTATATGCTGAGGTTTGCTCTCCCAGTTCACTGTAGGCATACAAGGATTTGGGACCATTTTTTTTAGGGGTTGACTTCTTGCTCTAAAATTCTGTTAATCACCTAATTTGTGTAAAAACTTTCAGGCAAAGTCTTGACTTTTGTTAAGAGATTCAAACTTTGCCCATCACTACCAGGCCTATGCACTTCATTGAAAATGTGCATCTGACTTGTATTTCTGATCAGTTGTTTTTAAAGGTCTGTTGTGCATTCTAGAAGTGACTGCTGACATTCCAGCTCTCTGCTCAACAGAGTGGTCTCTCTTTAGAAGACTGTGGCCACTTTCTTACTAAAATGTAGCAGTTGTATTCTCATGCTGCTAAAAAAATTAGTTATATTCTGCTTTTCAGCTTAGGAAAAAACTTTCAGGAGAAAACTGTTTTCTATGTAGAACATACAGACTTATTTAAATTATAAAAAGACAGTGTGTATGTGTTGTTTTTTTTCCTGAGTGAAACGGTCACATAATCCCAGAAGTTTTTTTTTTTTTTTTTCCTGGAAAGTAATTAATTACCAAAGGCAAACTCTTGCAATAGAAGCTATTTTGAAATCTTAATTATAGTGTTGATTATATTCAATTTATAGGCTTCTGGACATGACAATGTGAAGTCTGTAGGTTTTTTAGACACTGAAAATTAGATGTATAATTAGTGTCATTATTAAAACATTATTTCCTTTTCCTTGTTGACCAGTGCTAAAAGCAGAAATGCCTTCTTTCAAATGAAATTATTATTATAATATTTGTGATCCAGCATTATTAATGTTAATTTGTTGCTTGGTGTCACTGGAAAGAAACAATATTCATTGGAGATTATTTTTTGGACTGGGCTGGAAAGTGTGGCTTTGTGCTTTATTATTTTTATAGGGTGGAGAAGTTTTCCTGGTCTGTTTCTGAAAGAGAAAAAAAACAAGATCAAAGTGAAATGCTCTGACATTTTTCCTGGGAAAAGACCACCCTGCAGTTTAATAGGTTTTATGTTTTTCTCTTGCTTGATGATTGATGCTTCTCTGGTACACTGACGTGCATCTTGGGAGCACAGAAGTGAGGGGAGGATGGTGCTAACATTACGTAACATTTCAATGTGGTTTATTTTTCAGTCCATTGTTTACCTTTGTTGTGGTTTAGCACACTGGCCAAATGCCAGGCACCCACAACATCTGCTCACTCGCTCTCCCCTGCCACAGCTGGGCAGAGGAGAGGGGAAAAAAAGGGTTAACACACATAGGTCTCATGAGTGGAGATAAGGACCAGGAGATGCTCCAAGGACAGAACAGCCTCCTCTCAAAGTTACGAAGTTAGATTACTAGCAGAGACAGAGGAGGATAACGAGAAGTAAAATAAGCCCTTACGACACTGTTCCTGCCCCCAACCCCTCCCTCCTTCCCACTAACAGCACAGGGGAACGGAGTGTGGGGAATTGGTCAGTCCATCACCGAGATGTTCTTCCGCAGCTCAGGGAGAGGAGTCCTTCCCCTGTGTTGCTGTGGGGTCCCTCCCACGGGAGACAGTTCTCTGCGAACTCCTCCGGCGTGAGTCCATCTCACAAACAGCACTCCGCCCAAAACTGCTGCAACATGAGCTCCCCTCATGGGCAGACAGTCCTGCCAAAACTGCTGTGACACAGGATCCCTCATCCATGGGGTACAGACCTCTGAGACCAGGCTGTTCCATCTCGGGAGAAAGGCCTGTCTCTCCACTGGGACTCCTGCTGGACCACAGCCTCCTCCAGGCATCCACCTGCTCTGGTGTGGGCACCTCCCCATGGGCTGCTCGTGGATCTCAGCATCCCTGTGGACCCCATGGGCTTCAGGGGGACAACGTGCTTCACCAGGGGCCTCACCACAGCCTGCAGAGGATTCTCAGCTCCGGCACCAGAAGCACCTTCTCCCCCTCCTTCTCCACTGACCTTGGTGTCTGCATGTTGTTTTCCCTCACATATTCTTTCCTTTTCCTCCTTCTCTGGCTAAAAAGAAGTATCTATTGTTTTGATTTCTTGTTGAATATGTTATCACAGAGGCGTAACCAACACCTCTAATTGTCCCAGCCTTGGCCAGTGGCACGTCCATCAGCTTCAGAGCCATCAGAGATTGGCTCTGCTGGACGTGGTGAAAGCTTCCAGAAGCTTCTCACAGGAGCCATCTTTGTGGGCCCCCCACTATCAAAAACTGGGCCAAGCAAAACCAACACAACTATATTTTTCTGAAGCTAGGAAAGCTCTTGTGTTCCATTTGGTGAGTATTTTTCCTGAATGTTTCTCCTTGAGTTGATATAACTTGTGTAGTTAGTTCCTCATCTATCACTTTAAAGGATTTCTTTTTTGCTACAGCAGTGATTTCTGCTTTCTACTGCCATGATTCCATGAGGAATCATTTATCTTAAATGACTCTTCACTCTAAGAAATTTTTGTACGTGTTAGGAAAAGTGAATTATTTTAATATAACCAAGTTAAGGAAAATGAGCTATTGGATAAAAGTTTCAGAACCATCAGTAATGACTTCAACAACTTAAACCATTAATAGTTAAAAAGTGATAAGTACTAGAAAGCCTCTCAAAATGTTACCCTGTGTCCTTGGAAACTTTGACTTTATTCCTTTGAAGTTCAGAAAGCATCAAATATTGTTGGCAATATTCTGCATATAAAAAATAGTGATGGAAAAACAACTTCTACAAGGACAAAACCCCACAACAGTCCAGATAAAGAAACATGAAATGTAGCAAATTTGACAGTTATATGCACTCTTTGCTGGTGCTATATTTTTGTAGGAGCAGGTTTTTGGTGCTAGTTGAGATTTACATTTTGCATTTCTCCTCCTGTGTATGTGGCTTTATATTCTGTCAGCAAACAGGTTGACATCCTTTAGAAATGTGAGGGCTGGTGTTGGCTCATTCACATCTCTTCTTACTGTGTCAGTAAAACCTTCACATTTTGTTGATGATCTGCAACATGGGAGTACTGGCAATTCTGGTTTGTAAATCCCAGTGGTGCAAATTGATCAGAAGACAACTGTAGTAACACCTGTATGTGTAAAGAAATACTTCAGAATGCATTAATGTTTGCAGTATGGACTGTATGTTTTTTGTAATCCTCCTAGTTCCCTCTCCCAGAAAACTGATGGATTTTCATGGATATGTCTGAAGGAAGGAGAAAGGCCAGAGGAAAAGAGGCAGAGAAACAGCAAAGAAGGCTTGGCAGGGACAGTGGGGGAAGGAGAGTTGAGTTAGACAACTTCAGGTGAATTGTGTTAGTTTAGCTCTAGTGAAAGGAGGTGAAAATAGTTGAAACTTAAGGCTCTGTTTCGCTTTAGAACAAGACAAGAAGAATGTCTTTACTACAATTGCATTTAAATAGACTGAAAAGGAAACCACCAGAGGGGGATGCAGGGTAAAAGTAAGGTCACTTTTCCAAGTGAGTGGTAAATGGAAAACAAGAATTAAAAAGTGTGGGGGAGGGGAGACTGCCCAGAACTAGTTTAAAATGTTTCAGGGAGAAACTAACAAGTTATTCATTGGCAGCTTTTATTAATACAGATTGTATTATTTTTCTGAAGTTAGTGTGTTTCATTTGCTTTTATTGATGATTATTCCAGAGTCTCTTGGGAAATTAATTTTATTAGCATCAATTTCTTTTACAAAATACATCATTTTAAGGTACTAAGTACTGTGAATTTATAGGCCTGTTGAGGATCTCTACTGTTCCACAATTCAGATAAAACACTTCTGTTCTGGATATTGACCTGGTGGGAAAAGATGGACCTTGATTCATAAGTCAGCAAAATTTCATATACACCTTGTAGTATTCAGGCAAGAATAGTTTTTAGAATATATGTTTTTCCAGTTGCTCTGAGACAGATATAGTGCATTTTGGATGTTGAGAATACCAACAAATGCCTTTGCCTTTGGTATTCATTGTATTGTACTCTCTTGGTCTTCAGTACCACTTTTAATTTTCTTTAAATTGCTCTCTACAGGCACCACTTACTTAAAACAGCAATTATTGAGCACCCCTTCTTTAAGTAGCCTGTGGTGCCAGCTGTGAGGGTACCAAAATCTTAGCCTCTGCTGTCAGTCTTTGCCTTCCTCAAGGCAAAGATTTCTACCAGCAAGAGAATAAACCTAGTTTTCTGTTTATACAGGTCATTCATTTGGGAGCACTGTTTGGGTCCTCTGGTAACTTTTTCAAGTGATACAATGGCTTAATTCTCCAAAACTATGTTTTTACATTTCACTTGCAAGGAAGGAAAAGTTAATAAGCATTTAGACAATTAACCATTATGAAAACCCCCATAATTTGATTGCTTCTGGCACTTCAAATTATTAACTGTTTTACAAATATCTCAAAAAGGATATAACATATAAGTGATATTTTTTGACATTAAAAACTTGTGTCTTTTTTGAGTGTCAATGCATTAGTAGTTGTAGCTAGATGCTTACTTATTACAGCTTTCAGGAAACTCATTCCAAATGAATGTAGCGAAGTGGTTTTGTTGCACCAGATCATTAGGTTTAACTGAGAGAGAAGCAAGGCTCTTCTTCCAAAAAGAAGACATAAAGCAGAAAAAAATTGTTAACAAGGTAATGAAATAAGGAGTTGTATCTGTTGTAAAATTAATGAGTTTTCTGGATTTTCTTGTCAGCAATGCAAATTAAGCCATGGCTATCTAATGTTGTAATCTGTTCTTGAAAGCAGTAATTTCCTAGTTCATGGACTTCTTTAAATATTTTGAATTAATTGCAGTGAAGATGATAAAGAGCAGTTGCCCTTATAAATAGGAGCATCTCTACAGATCTTAATTTTTATGATCTGCTTGATGGGTCTGAACAACTGGAGAACATTTTTACTCTCTGGGGTCAACAGTAAATTCAGATTTAGTGCTCTGAGCCACTCGGAAACACCAGATTCATGACCTCTGTTATTCTGTGACTTTTGCATTCCTCCTACTCTGCCTCCTCTCCGTTTTTCTGCATGGTCAGGGTTACTTGTTTCTATTCTCCTTCTTCCAAAGATTGCTATGTTTTCCTCCCTTTTTGACAAACAACCCATCAATATATGCATGTGAGTAAAACTGGGAAAACCAGACATTTCCCATAATTTCATACGGCTCTGTATTTTATTAGAATCTAATGCTACTTCAGGCTTCTGTCTCCCAGAAACTGTGTTTTGTTAAAAGATATGTGTTGTCACACATATGTGTACATGATTGTATATAGTGATGTCTGGTAAGAGAATCAGGAGTCATTTTCAGAGGTTGTGTAATAGGATTTTTTGTTTGGTTTTGTGTCCTTGAATGAAGAGTGATTAGGAACCTTATTTAGTGGATGATCTACCTAGATTCCAAATCTTAGGTTTGCATATGTTTCAGAAAATATATTTGGTGTGATAATCCCAGTAAGTGAGCTCTCTTAGAAGCAAGCATATGCAGAGAGAGAGTGGAGGACACTAAAGTAAATTTTTGTGAAATTTTGTGAGTTTTTGAGAAAAATAAATGTACTGAGATTAAGAATTATATAAAGTATAAATTTTATAAATAATTACAGTTTAAAGGATTTAGATCTTGACAGTCAGGTTGGGCAGGCTTGACTTTGGCAGTGGTGTCAATTTGATTTGTAACTTCTCTTTTAAATAAAATTTGATTATTTGCTTAATGAGTTTTGAGGTTTAAAAATGAGAAAAGGAGCCTCTTCTGATACTGTAGGTAAGCAGGAATTAAAATCATACTAATAAAAAATTACACCTGATAGAATAATTTGTTTGCCTAAAATTCATATGCTTTAAAATTAATTTTGATTTATTTAAAAATATCTAAAAGGTTACTATAAAAAATAGGACTGTAATTACAGTGGTTTACTACTGTATATATGTTTTTACTGGTGCTATCACAGAATTATGAGGTGCTGAATTTGAGAAATCTGCAAAACAACTAATGTATATACATGTCATATGAACACATTTTTGTGTGTGTGTGTATATATACAGAGACACAAGTAATGTTAGGATTAGTTTCTTCAGTGAATTCCTCTCACACACGAATGATGTTAGGGTTGGTTTCTTCAGTGAATTCCTGTATTTGTGCCATATTTGGGTCTTCATATGGAGTTAAGCCTTATCTAGATATACATTTCCATGCAGGATTAAGAATTGTTTTCATACTTGTCCTGAATTGGTTTGTTTTTTTTTCTACCAAGGGCATGATATTTTCTAGAAAAGAGCCACTTTTTCTTACAGAAGCAATACTCACTTCTTATTTACCGATAAAGCAACACTCTAGGTTTGAGTAGAAAAGTATATTCTGATGTTATGTACCACAGATGTATTTCAAAATATTTTAGAGGTATAATTTTGGATTGGAAATATGCAAATATTTTTAGTATTTCTGCTTTTACATTTAGATGTTTCAGCTATTATAAGGAGTGAATGTTGTAGTGTAAAAAAAAAAAAAAAAATTGTCCTTTCCTGTATATGTGTGTGTATGTATCTGTATGTAAATATCAAATGCAGGCACACACAGCAGGCAGCATACATTGCTAAGCTCCTTGTGAATGTTTAAATTTGGGAATTTTGTAAATTACATACAACTGCTTTTCCAGAAAGTGCAAATGTGTGAAAAAACTGCCAGGATGTGCTTTGTTGACAGATTTGCTAATGCAGTTGTCTCAGTGATTTGGTTGAGGCTATATGTCAGGCAGCCTGCAAAGCATTTGCTCTGGGTTTAGTGTCATATGATGTCTAGTGTTTTTCAAAATTGGGTCGTTTAATTATGCACCCTTTTAAGCCCCAACTTAAAATCTTGGACAGAGCTTTGTCTTCCCAGCTTTGTTGTTGTAGGGCTTTGAAGAGGCTGGGGAGGAAGGCTTACTGCCTTGCAAAGAAGTGATGCAGAATTA
>VZRN01004542.1:1691004-1826625 GCA_013397935.1 Dasyornis broadbenti | reverse complement strand
AAAAAAAAAAAAAAATCCTGTATATGTCTTCTCTCCAGCTCACAGGCAAGTGTCTGTTGTGTGCCTGTGCACATATGAGATTAGGGACGTGCTCTGTATTAAGGCTGTTGTACAAGGCTTGCTATATTTTTAATAAGGGTGTTGTGAAATTTGCCTTCGCGTTTCTTTCTGATTCATTTAGTTGAAGAGGAGAAGGAAAGTGTGTGGCTCTGCCTATGGTTTCTCTACCATTGTTTACTGTGTATTATGTCGTGTAATCCGTCAGCCAATTTTAATTTCACAAGCTACTCATTGTGTTTAAACAGTACGTTTCTTATATTAAATATTTATGGAAGTCTTTGGGAAGAATACATTAAAATGGCAGATGGAGGTCGTTTCAAGCATTCTCTTGATTGAAGGCTGGGGACCCCTGTGAATTTGAAGTCTGCTTTCAAGGAAAGTTCACAATGTCTGCTTATAACCCAGGCAGGCAAGAATTCCACCAATTCCCTGCACTGTGATTTCAAAAAGCAATGGCTGCCTACAATCTTCATGCTTCAGCACCTTTCGTTTTGAAATCATTTGCAAGTGCACTGAAGAATGGTGAACAAAAGCATTTACAGTTGTATTGCTTATTAATAATTCAACAGACCTGCAACTTTTGCACATTAAGATTACTTTACTCATTGATTTTTAACTACTAAAGCTACGAGGAAAATCTGACTTTTGATGACAGGATGGAGACGCACATTTTCAGACTCACACCGATAGCCTGGGACTTTTGTGAGCCAAGTGTAAAAGGAGCCCAGCAGGGGGGATGATGTTATGTTAGGCAGGTGAGGTGTCCCAGGTCCTCAAAGGTTGCAGCTGATGTTTGCTACTACTTAGCTTTAGCCAGCTGACCTTGCTGCTTCCTATTGCAGCTTCTCCAAAAGATGCCATGAGCGTCTCCACTGATTTTTTTGACACAATCATTTTGCTTTTTTCTTGCTGGGAGCTTTTACTTCAACACCTTTTCCTTCACTCTGGTGGAAATATTTTCAGTACCTATATGCATGAGAAAATAAATCTAAGTGGTGTGTTTTCCAGAAATAAAAACATAGTGTAGGAAATACAGTCTTTTACACACACTTCAATTAATAAGACTAAAGGCATATCCTGGAATTGCCTTTTTCTGATAACTTTACATTTTTTTAAAAAATAAAACTTAAAATGATAGAGGAGCATTTAGGAAAGCATGCAGTAAGATAGCATCTTATAGACAATTTTTAATGTTTTTATTCTTCATTAATTCATAAGCATATGCAAATGTGATATAAAATTGATGGTGTCTGAAATAATAAAGTTAAAGAGAAATTACAGAAATGCTGCTGTAGAGAGATAGAAAAGGTCCACTAGGATATATTAGTCATATTTTTAAAAAATAAAAAAGCACAGCAACCCCAAAACAATAACCAAAATAAAAAACAACCAAAAACCCCCAAACCAACCAAACCAAAAAACCATCCAAAACCCACCAAACAAACAGACAAAAAAAAACCCCAAAAAACCCTAACAAAAAAACCCCCAGACCCGCATTAGAGAAGACATTATTTTTAGCAAGCTTCAGGACAGTAGCCATTTAGGAAAGTTAATTTGAGAAAAATATAATGACTAATGTGTTAGCAGCTAGAGGAACCTACCTTTTGCTCTTTCTTTGCGAGAATAACTCTAGTGTTTTCCCCTTGTAAATTATATTCATTTTTGTTATTTGGACTTTTTGACATTTGCCACTTAAACCATAAATCATAAATCATAAATATAATGCTAATCATATATTCTGAAAATCAGTTGTGAAAAAATCAGTTTTGTCATTGCACATTACCTTATAAAAATATATGCAATGTGTAGTAGTTATATATTTCACATTGGGAGTATTGTGCCCATCAGAAATGTCAAACATTTCTCTGAGAATTTGTGTGTATATTAGGTTTACAATTTTGCCTCTCAACCATTTTTTTCACTTATGTGAATATAATGTATTTTTGTTGCTGTTTTTCTTTTTACTTAAGAACTTGTGTTTTTTTCTTTGAATTTCTTTTAAATGACATTTTGGATGTTTTCGGGTTTCCTGAACACATGGATAATAAAGTTAGGTCTGAATTCAAATCTAAGAAAATTATTTCCATAGAAAATTGAGGGAGAAATTTCTTATACATGAAATTTAAACTGTAATTCTATCATTGTTTGGCCATGTTGCTGTAATATATTCACTGTAAAAACTAGAAGCTGTGTAAATAAGTGAGTGGCAGTTGCCCCAGGCAGAAATTTTTACTGATTCAATGAGATAAAAGTAATTAAGAAACATGTAGACTGATGGGTAATTAAATCCATGGGAAGCGTTTTGTAACTAATTACTACGTTCTAATCACAGATTGCTTTCTATTTGTCAAGGTAAGTGTATATAATTACACAGTTCCCATTTTCTTTCATCTAAAATCATCTCAGTTGGATGAGTATTTTTTAAGCAAGCCCAGACCTCTTAGTTTTTGGCAGTTCTTTTTCCTTGGAATAAAACAAAGTGATGGTCATCTTATTGCCTGGATCCAGGTGGCACAGTTGTCTGCACTTAGCACTGATGCTTTCTGCCATGCTTGCATCATTGCTCTTGGTGTTCCTACTCTGTTTAGATGCCTAATGACATTGTGGTACACATCACTAGACTGAATTGAAACTCCACCATTTAGACATCTGAATTGCATGTCTTTGTCTCAGCTTTTCAAGTGCAAATATTTTAATACTTTAAATAAAAAGATTTCCTTCTGTTAAGAAGAGCGATATTGTTTAGATAAAGCTTTGGTAGTAAGTGCTTAGGTAGAGCTCAGCTGCCTATTTTCCTAATGTGACATTTCGGTTTCTCTTTCAGTTGGTTTATGTTTTCAGCCTGACAAGGTGTTTGAGGAAAATATAACTCCATATCTATACTGGATTTTGCCTTAGAATACAGGATTCCCCAGTATGTCTCGCCAAAGCCCACATTTCGCTTGAATTGAGACCAAAGCCTGGAATAGAGAGGATATGAAAATTGTATCAATCTTTGGAATTGCTGTTCAGTATGCTATCTTTTATTATAAAATCATGGATTCATCTGTGATCAGTTAACTTGGCATTTTCTCCTGCCTTGTTTACACCTTGACAGATGACTGAAGTAGGTATCATGAGGAAGTGTTGCTCTGTTGTGTCAGGGAACTGCCATGAATACTCAGTAAGTTTGTTCTGCTTTTCTCCAGTGGTGGTCAGTCCTGGATGCTTTTGGAACAGTGAAAGAAGTGAGGCAGCTCTAGATGAGGCACAGCTTAAGCCTTCCATGGCCTCCCAGCTTCATGGGCCCTCCCATGACAGAGATTGCAGTCTGAAAATCATGTTTTATAGTCTCTTCTTCATAAATTTTCCTATAGACTGTTACAGTTCCAGTCTCTGCAGCAGCCCATAGCAAAGAGTTTCGTAGTTTCTGTTTTCAGTAATCAATCTTTTTACTTAAAGCTATTGCCGAAGATACTCACTGGTTCTGTTAAGTTATGGAATCTGAAATTGTGAAATTATGTGCATCATCATTTTCTTGATCATCTTGGCAAGGTCATGGTTTTTTTGATTTTTGTTATATTCTTCTTCACCTCTCTCGTTCTCCAACTGAATTGTGCATTACCTGATCTGTTTTCTTGCATCTGCTTTATTACAGTCCTCTTAATGATAACTTTTATGAAAAAATGCCATGATAGAATTCAGAGTTTTGAAATACCAAGGGTGTGTGAAAAGGCATAGCATTAGCTTCCCCTTAGTTTTGTATTCTCTCTTTATTCAGTGTTAACATTGTGCCAACTTTTTTTTGATTGGTGTTAATTAGTTAGATAATGCTTTCAAAAAAGTATCTAGAGAAAAATTTATCTCCCTTATCCAGGTTGTAGTAAAAAATTTTGAGCCTATCCTTTTCAGGGTTTAATTTAAGTTGTGGTTTTTTTTTTTGTTTGTTTGGGGGTTTTTTTGTTTGTTTGGTTTTGGTTTTTTTTTTTTTTTTTTTTTTTTTTTTTTTTTTTTTTGATGTGTTATTTTGTGTTTAGCTGCACAGGCTTTTAGTGGCTGTATTATGATTATTATTATTATTACCACCACCGCCCGTTAGTTCATTATAATCTCTGCAAGTTGTTACAATTAATTTAGTTTTGACTTCCTGTGTATAATTTTATGTCATCACAAAATTTTCTTGTGTTCCTATTCCACGGTTTTTTCAGATTGTTTGTCTCTTGAACACACCAATTCTCGTACAAATGTAGTAATTTCTGTCTCTTGTAAAAGCTGGCAAATTATTTCTAACGGTTGCCTCCTATTTGTAGCAAGGCAGTCCACAAGAGGCATCAGTCCTTCTATCCCATGAGATACTACTTTCTCTACAAGTTATTGGTGAAGGACATTTGAGAGCTGTTTGGAAATCCATATGCACTTTTTTGTCTATATGTTAACTGAATTATGAAAAAAGTATAATAAACGTGAATTCACATAGGCATAAGGATTAACATTGACATAAATACAAGTTGTCCTTAATGTGGCTGGGAGTTCCATTAAGAATTTAGATAGAATAGTACCAGAATAAAATCTAACACTCACCTTCATATAACATGCAGTTTGGGGCTCAAAGGTATTTAATCTCGTGTGCTTTAAATTCTTCATAGTATTTTTAATACTTAATTTTAAATACTTAGTTTAAATACTTTATAGATGCATTCTTTATGCAGAATGTTTTTGCAGCATATCAATTATTAAAACAAGCCACAGTGAAGCTCGGTAGGGCTTGCACTCTTGCATCAGGAATGGAGAAGTTAAATATCATTCACAGCATTTTGTTTAGTGCAGGTCTGATTTGATTTGCACCATCGTTGGCTTGAACTTGGAATTGTAGCTATTACAGAGCTTTTTCTAGATCCACTTTATCAAATTTGAATGTATAAGGAAAACAGTTTGCAGCACCTGTGACAGCTGAAATTTTGGAGCCTGTAAGTTGAACACTTCTACTACTGTTGTTGAACAGCTAGTGACCTGATCTTGAGCAATGTGAAGTTGATTTAAGGGGAAAGAAGCTAAAATGAACAGGCAAAAAGTGAAGCTTTACTTTCAAAGCTAACAGAAGCTCGCAGTGAGCTCCAGGAGGTGGCTTCAGTCTCTTCCCACTCTCAGTCCTTTGTACTGGCTCCTACACTGGCCTCTCCCCTTGGATGATGCTCTGTATGGCTGCTCTGTGAACATCTGGAGAGCTATTCCAGATTGCAATAGCCTTATGAGGATGCAGAGAGGTTAAGTTTAGTCATTGTTAGTCAATTAATTTCTTTATCCTTTTCACAGGAGGGAAAGAAGAAGAGAGGGAAGAGAAGAGAACTAGGTGGCTGGAGAAAAGTTGTGGCTATTTAAGATGCTATACCATTCTTCTTTGTTTTATTTTCATCATTTTTTTTTACCACTGGATACATCTTTTCAGTCTTTCTAAGGAGGAATTTACACTGATCAGTGTCGGGACTGTCCACTGTCAAATGCTCTTCCTTCCAGCTACTTTTCCTGATTACATTTGCTTACATTACTGAGGAGCCAAACAGGAGGCCATGTAAGAAAGCTGTTTCTCAATGGAAAACTTAACAGTTTAGAAAGAAGGGGAAAGGAAAAAAAAAGGAAAGCAAAAAAGCTTATTTCCTCAGCTTGCTGTTTGATTTTGTGCAAAGATAAGTAGGGGACATAAACCTGCAGCATATGGGAATGGGAGACGACTGTAGATCCAGCAGAGATCCTTTTAAGATTCTTGAAGGATAGGACCCTTAGAAACAAAACAAGGGCTTGGAAGAAGCACAACAGACTTGGCAAGGCAAGTAGACTTGATTGTCAGGCTTTGTCTGGAAAGAAGTGCTCATGTTTGATGAAGAAATGTCTACCAAGACTTTTCTTTATACTGCAGCAGTGCTGAAACTGATGTGTCGTAATTTCACTCTGTAAAGATGGCTTATAAAGGAGGAGTGAAGGAAAAATGATCTCCTGAAATAACTGCTCCAGACAAATGTGACTTCTGACAGCTATCGTGTATGCTTTTCAGTTCCGCTATTCAAACTGGTGATATAAGAGTGTGATTTCTAGAAAGGATGCACTGGGTTGATGTTTATATAGTACCTGGCACTGGTTAGACTCATATTCATTCCCACCATGTTAGAACTAATTATGGTAAGAAGAAAACTTACCTACTGACCTATTAGTTATAGAAGAGAAATGAGATGAAGGGCACTCTTTCAAAAAGCAGTTTATTTTCTTATTCCTAAAATATATGAATTATTTGAAATAAAAATTCATACCTCCATTGGGTGACATAGGCATGAAGTGTTTCAGTTTAAAAGAACACTAATTAAGTGCTCTTTGTAGCATAAGATGAATGTTATTTATTTACTGAGATCATTCAGGCATCAACAAATAATATTACAGAATGTGATGTGACTTTTTTTAAAGAACCGTCTTTAAAGAAATTAAATATAACCAGACTATAGGCACAGCTAGCGCATAAGCACAAACAGAATCTAGCTCGAAATAAACCACCTTTTTTCTCTTTTCCTTAGTACTTTAACTTCAGCCTATCCTTTTATTTTTCTACATTCTCTAGTAGATTTCTTTTCCTTTGAATAAGTGTCTGGGGTTGCTGCTGCAAGCCAGGTCATTTGGACATGTCCAAGCAAAAACAGTAATGCAGGATGTACGCACTAGTTTGTATTCTTCCTTTAAATTAACACTTTGTTTAGAACTTCATGCAGGCAGCAAATTGGCGATATATAAGCCATCAAAAATCTTTTGGGTTTCTAGTCTCCTCTAAATTGGATTGTATTCAAGTTAATCTGAGATGAAATGCATTATTGCCTTTACATGGAGTCATCCAGTCTGTCATGTTTCATGAATCTGATGGCAAAAAACTAATCCAGTAGTTGCAGCTATAGTGAAGTTGTTTATATTTTTCTCCCACTGACTTAAACAATGCTAATTTCCTCATCCTGACTCTTGTGAACTTACGGAGAAATAACAGTGCTTTAATTTATGTTATAAAGTTCGAACATACATTTTAGGCAACAATATTGGAATGCTTTGGATTACAAACTAGTGAGTGGCCTTGAAGATCAGATGCTTAAGTAAACTACCTTTTTCCTGTGGAATAGAGAGGCAGATACTGATAGCGTGAGATGAACTCCACAGAATGTCAGTAGAGTTCCTTTGGGTGTAGAAATAATTTCAACCTTTCTTTCAACGTATTTATTCTCCAGATAGATGAGTTCAATCCTTATAAGCGATGTAAGCTTACTGTTCTGTAGTAAGGTTTCTTTGGAAACTTTATGCTTTATTTTATTGTTACAATGCTGGTGTTTTGAATTGCCAATGCACTTGTGCTTTTCAGAATATATCTTTATTAGGAAACACAACTTTGGAACAAAAGCACTTATCGTTTTGTTTCTCTTTGCAGTTTAAGGTGGGCTAAATAACAAGATGCTTGTGTTAGTTCTTTTTCTGACAGATATTTAGGTGGTCCTGTATCTTCCTGTTCTTCCTATTAACTAATTGGAACTGCAAAAAATTCTTTCCTGGCAGTCTGCACCTTGGCTAATTGGTGCTGAGGATGTCACTAGTCAGGTCCGAGGACCTCCTGCTGCTGGTTTCCCAAGTTACAAATCAGAATTAGCCGCTGACAGCCAGCCAAATAACTTCAGCAAATACTTAGGACAATGGGCACTGAAAGGCACCAAGTCTGTGAAGTAAGTCAGTGGTTTATAGACACTGAAGCATTCCTGAGGATCTCTTAAGCTGAGCCACATGGTGCTCAGCTAGGAAGTTGATTGATGGTTTTACAAAGAAAAAAAATGTTTATGAAAGAATGCTTTTCTTACAGATTATCCTGCATTAATATATATCTGATGTGCCTGGCAATGTTTCAGCAATTGGATGTTTGCCAAGCCTTGACACTTCTGCAAGACACAATGGAGTTTGTCTAGCAGCACAGAGCTTTTTGTTTTATGATCCTGCTTTTAATGAGGCAGACACTTTCATAAGAATTATCCTCCTCTAAATCAGTAACACTTGTACATTGTGATCCTTACATGTTAAATTGTTTATCCGGGCTAAAGTGGAGTCCATTTTTGCAAATTTTTGCTTCTTATCCAGAATTTCTGTCTTTACCATTCCTATTCAGTGGTTGGATTAAACAAAAAAGATATCAGAAACTCTCATGTGAAGTTGAAGAAACAAAACAGACTGCATACAAAATGTACTAGCAAGGTTCACTGTTCTTATATCCCAAAAATGAACTCAGAAGTGTTCAAATGCCTTTGTAAAGACCAGTGCTCCAGGATATCAGTGGGAGCTGGGAGACTGAATGCATTTGTAGATCTGTCTGTAGTAATTTCAGAGTACTAGAGAAAAGTTTAGTATTAAATGTCTTTATTACTTATTTACAAGTGAATTTCTTTTGTGCAATTTGTGCTGTTATTTTTTTGTATTTTGTGTGCTGTTTTATAGATGGAAAAAAGGCATTAATGTGCAGTGGGGAGAATTATTAAATCCTTCCTCTCAGTCTGGGAAAGCAGCAAAACTTAATTCTGAAACTGCAGCACAGAAATTGCCCAGGCTATGCATCCTTATGTTAAATTTGTAATTAAAGCCTGGAACAAATAAATTATTTTACTTTGAAATTTGACTTACATCCAGCCTCCCTAACATCACTAGTGAATGATTTTTTTAAGCCAAAACGTCTTTGTATATTCAAAATTATTGAAAAGATATGTGTGCTTTCTTTTATGAGAGAAGCTTTAACAAACCATCATTGAGGCTGAATTATTTCTCATTACTAGCAGAGAGTGGTTCATTTAAATTGCATTTAAGGTCATCGGCAGGGCAGGTTGAAGGGGAGGAAAGAGAGGAGATATGCATTGTGGTTAAATGTGTTGGAACAGACCTGCAAAATAAAATAGAGACTGTCAGATAGTCTCAATATTTGTTCTGTCATGCATAGAAACATACACAGATAGAATATGCAGAAAAAACTATTGCTCCAGTGGCTTGCATTCAAGCATATGGTTTGATGAATTGCTTGGAACTCTGGTGATAAAGAATATTAACAACTTGAAAGATGGCAAATCATTTAACTGCCCCATACTATTGATTATTGTCACACACTGTTCTTTAGGTTTAAGTAGAAGTAAACTAAAGTGCTCGCATAAGTAATTGTAATTACAAGTTGCAAATTCTCATGAATCTGTACTTTTATTTATGCAATGCCTGGGATATTTTTTTGAAGAACAGCTTTTTTTTTGTGGTGTGATACAGCCTGCTTTCTTAAAGTTTGGTGTGCTGTGATGCTGATAGACTTCTCCACCACTATGAACCCCACTTTTTTCCTTGTGTGATATTTCAGGCTGGTGGCTATACCCAAACAATCTGAGATGCAGAGTCCTGCCTGCTTTCCCTTAAAGTGGAACATATGCTTTGGGAATACTTCTCTGGCTGGTTTCTGTTCATTAAACTTGTGGGAGCTTACTGTTGTTGAGACTTCTATTTTTCTGTCACATTTCATAGAAATTGGTCAATGGATTCAGAAGTTACTGGAATAGAATGATACATGCACAACATGATCATGGAAGCCTTGTTTTCTTAGGTATCCTGATTAAAGCTATATTTCTTAAATACTAACTTAAGGAATCTGAATCTACATTGCAGACTTGCGTAGGGGGGGATTCAGTTACAGTATTGGGATCTACTAATGGAATTCATAGTAAAAGCAAAAGAGAACTTGTTTTAAAAAATAGAAACTGAATGTTGTCCGTTCTTCTGTATTCCTAAAATCTGATCTGATTGATTTAAACTAATGTTTCATAAGTAAGAGTGGCATCAAAAGTCTTGTTTGAATAGTAACTCTAAACCTAAACAAATGAGGGAAAACTTCATAGTAATCCCAAAATGACTGGATATTTTGTTCAGCTGGAGGAAAGGAATGCATTTCTTTAGAAAATTTTCTTCTAAGAGGTTTTAGTTTATTTTTCTGTGCCACTCTGTAGTTAAGACTCTGTGGTGTTGAATACACAATGTTTTGCTCGTTTCTCTAATTTGTGTTTGTGTTCATGTGTTCACACTCATTCTTAAAAGGTTTCTTTCCCATGTCTGAGTCTCAAGCAGTATCTGAGCTGAGATACTACATGTGTCTAAAACTTCTTTGTAGGTTTGAGGGAAGTGTTTTCATCCTGTGCATCACTTTAGAGTTTATGCTTATGTGTTTCACTGCATTCTGTGATCTGTGTTTAGGATTTATGGCGTCCTTTTAATTTTTCTTTGAGGCAAGAGGTTGAAATAGATAATTGCTCTCGTTATTTTGCTAGAGGATGGAGACAAGAGAGAGGAAGTATTAGTAAGATTCTTTCTGAAAATACAGTAAACTCACAAAGCCACTTTATTCCCATCTCTATTAAACAACTGTTTCTGTTCATAGAAAAAAGAAGTAAAGGTATATAACGCGATCTAAGTTTCAGCCTAATTGTTGTTAGTGTTGTATAGGGAGAAAAAGATGTCTTATGCTACAAATTAAGAGTTACTATAAAGTCCTTATTAGATTATTTGGAAATTACAGCACATGACCCAGGGCTAAAGTTCATGTTCTTAAAAAGAAATTATTGGCAATTTAGATGTACTGTTTAAGAAATGACATTTCTCCCTTTTCTCAAACAGACTAAAACCAGACCTTTCATTAGGTTTCTTCTTGTTTCTAGCATTGCTAAAATTTGTTGCATATATAGCAGGGACAAATGGTGTATGAACGCACAGCAAGTTTCCTCTGCAGCAGAAGAGAGTATTTTATATTACACATTTAATTTATTTTAATCATACTTTGGGTTGGATATTTGATGACTTTGTAGGGCATTGCCTGTGCTTTATTTCTTTATCCAACTTAGTGATACACATTTTGCATTTTTAGTAGAACTGCTTTGCAAAATATCCCATCTATCATGATCAGAAAACACAAACATAAGCAAAAAGTTCTCCTTTATCTGTTGGATCATATTTCTTTCAGAAAAATGAGAAACATTTTGGAATAACGTTTGTGTTTGATTTGTGATTCTTCTAGAAAGTTTGGGTTGGAATTAATTTTCAGGGCTCAGAGGGTTCTGAAAGAAAATGATTCTTTAAGTTCCTCTGAAAATAATGTAGTTGTGGAATTCTGAAGCTCGATTGTAATTCTACTATTAAGTGGATTAGTCATCAATATGCTGTAGTACTATTACTCTTAAGTGCTGAAAGGCTGAATATTTTAAATTTTAATACATCTTCTAACGCATATCCGTGCTAACTGACAGAACTGATGCTGTCTAGAAGAACCTTTCTTAGAAGTAATTTTCCCCTGCCCTTTGAAACTTCTGGTATGCAGTGGCCACTGGCAAGAGCACCATCCCAGAAAAAGCACAGCACACACTCTGTAACCGCTGGGATGTTCTGCGTGTTCCTCTCCCAAGGACGTGTCCCTGTAGCTGTGTGTGAGCACCTCAGCCAGGCTTTGGAACCTGGCCTTTCCTCCCTTCTCCACTCTCTTCTAAATCAAATGCACATTCTCTTGATAGTAACCTATAAAGTGGTGCTTCCACATGCCTGTGGCAGGCTGGATGAGTTTCCTAAAACTGAACTCTCCATTAAATGATAGAAAGTACTCCTGATGGAAAAGCCATCTTGGGAAACAAAAGAACAAGTAGCAGCAGCACGATTCCTCAGCTATTAAAACTGCAGTGCAGATAAGTAGTATTTGAAATGCTATGACCTGGTTTGAAGGGAAATGTGATCTCGTAGTGTTAAGGATAATCATTTAAGAAGTCTTTGAGACAAGTGTGTTATTTTTTTCGTCAAGATTTCCCTAAGGATGGGTTTCTAACAGTTAATGCAGCTGAGCAGCTGTTCTAGGACTTGCAAAGTTTGATACCTTTATAATTTTTCTCCTCAAGTTTCATTGCTGGGTTGTGTCTTTCAGACCTAAATATAGGCGTTAGTAGTAAGTCTAAGGAATGCATTTCAGAAAATTTTGAATGAAGACAAAAGTAAACTTGTATAACACTTGTAGACTTGTGTTAGCAAGTGTTTAAAGAAAACGTATTTAACAAATGGATGTTCTTGGATTATTTCAATAATATTTTTAAGGTTTTTATTTTTCATAGTGTCATCTGTTTAGTGGGGTTTTCTAAAAGATGAAATAATAAACTTTTTCTGAGTGACTGGGCTCTCGTCTGAATTCTACTCTTTAAAAGACTCAGTAATTTCACCCTCAATATTCTTTTGTTGAAGATTTCTGGATTGAAGCTTATCTGTCTTTATTTAGATTTAATTCATGTTCCTATGTTGACATATAATAAATTCATCAAAAGGTAAATTATTGTTTATATTGAGACCTTTATGGGCATTTAATCTGTTTGAGAAAAATACATTAATATCCTTCAAAACCCTTGAATGATTTCACTTTGACTTCCCTGTGGACATCTCCAACAGATTTTAATTGCCTTCTGCTGATAATATATTTTGGTGGTCTATCACTGAATACTTAAAATAAATTTAGATTAAGGTGGCCACATACCAAAACCGCTTTGAGTACTCTGTGAGAATTCAGTGGCTATAATTAAACAACTTTGTGATTTAGAACTGGGGAAGGTATATTACTAGTGCAATGCAAGCATTCTCCTTTTTTGGTCAAACTGACCCATTCAGAGTTGCAGAGACAATACCATTCCTTTGAGAAAATATTTTAAGTAGCACTGAACATTAAAGGAGGGGTTTGACAGAAATCAGGGGATTGTGGTGTTATTTCTATCTGTAGGCTTTCTAATTTATAGTGCATATTTTCCTGGCAATTATTTTTTTCTCCTGAAAAAAAAAGGAAAAAAAAACCTGAAAAGGATACACCCACCTTGGTTTTGCTCCTTAATGACTCACTAAGGAACTGTTTTAGCTTATAGCCAGGTGCAGCAAGCTGTACCTGTAGATACAGGCTGTATTGAATGAATGGTGTTATCTATGCTGTCGGGAGAAGGTAACTTCAGATAAGGATAAGTATCCTCAGAAATGGTATTTCTGTACTGCTGGTTTATGGAATTGGAATCCCCTAAGTGCATTCCATGTTTAGCTGACCACCTTACCCTAGAACATGCTGACTCTTTTCCCTGCTTTCTTGTCTTCTATGATACATCAGTTTGACAGATTCTTGAGCTATTTTCACACTTTATACAAAGAATAGCTGTAATTAATATCAGTCTATTCCCTAGGATTCAGTACTTCCATTTAAAAGGACTGTGATATACTGACAAATTGATGAAAAACAAAGCAAAATGAGCCTTTCTTTATTAAAGTATTTCTGTATTGCTATTCGAGGATTAAAGTATTATATCTTGGCTCATAACCTACTGTGAAACAAAGCATTTAACACTTTTATATTTTTCCCTTATGATAGTATTTTATTCTGAATTGGGGGGGAGGCATGATTAGAACATGAGACATTTTAAAAGATCCCTCCCCTAATCCTGGTATGTGTCGCAGAACAGAGATTATTCACTTCTGTTAGCTTTTCAGTCAGACATAAGCTATCTCCTTTCTTTGATTACATTTTTGAAATTTCAACATTTTACTGAAACCCAAATTATTTTCAAATAATTTTCAGCTAATTTTTAAAATATCATCTGTAAATACCC
Source organism: Dasyornis broadbenti (assembly GCA_013397935.1). Classification (NCBI taxonomy): domain Eukaryota; kingdom Metazoa; phylum Chordata; class Aves; order Passeriformes; family Dasyornithidae; genus Dasyornis; species Dasyornis broadbenti. The sequence continues at coordinate 1,812,895 of VZRN01004542.1, read as the reverse complement.
AAAAGTGTTTTCTTTCTACTCTTGCTGTTCGTCTATTTAAAAAAATAAAAGTGAAAAACATGGAATGAATCAGGACCATAGAATTCAGCTCTTGAAAATGCAAGAAATTTGAGCAGAAGAATGCTCTGTGGAGGATGAAGTTTCATGTCAAATACTTCCAGCACACCCTGGCAGTTTGTGTGCAAGCTCCTGTTGTAGAATTTTTAAGTCATTCTCTTTCTATACAAGTTTATATGATGATAAACTCAGATTCAGAGAGTCATTGAGCTTGGCTACAAACATTTTTAATAATTGAAACTTGGTATGCCATGCTACTTCCCAAGAATTAATCAGTTTCCTTGAAAACATGTTGTTTAAATTAATCCAAACTCATTAGCACTACAGAGATGGATACTCAGTAAAAAGCCTCCATTAATTAGCGCTGCATCCTGTAATATGCCTACAGCTCGTGACCATTTCCTTGAATTTGTGCAGTGTGTGACCCTTTGCATCTGATATTCATCTACAGCAGAACGATAGCCCATGTTTTGGGTTTAAAACAGCGAGCGTATGTTATAATGAGTGGCATGTTACTCTCTTTTTCCCAATGAATTCCAAAGTCATAAACAAGATTTCTCATATACCTCATTTTGGATTCAGAGCTCGGTGCAGGTTTTTCATTTGTGTTTTGACAATAGGCATAGCAATAATAAATTTTGTTTCTTCAGTTTTTAAGTTTATGGAAATTTTGCTCTTTGTCTTTTCAGTTGCTGAAGAGTATTTATGCAGGGTGCTGGACTGACCCTTCTGGTGGAAGGTCAAATATTCTCTGCTTGCTTGTAGTGCCAGGACAACATGACCATATCAATATTTCACAAAGTGTATTTGTGAGGCATAGAGTGTAGAACGGTAATTCCACGCTTCAGGAACCTGCATTTTTATATGCTGTATACAGGGGTGCAGAACAATTCTAAACTCATGCCTTGTCTGTGTTTTCTGAAATTGCTTTTCTTTGTGTTTAAGTCTCTTTTTGCAAATCTGTTCCCTATAGTCACCCAGTCCTTTATGCTTCAATTTTCTTGATGCATGTACCATTGCTTATCATTTAACTTGGTCCTTGAATAACGTTCTTGGTTCAGCAAAGAACTAATCAGCATCGGACAATTATGTCCCTGATCTTTAATACACATAAGTCTGTTATCCTCGTTACTCAGGCGGTAGATGTCCACTGCCTCTGAAAAGCAACTGAATTCTTGTAGGATGTCTGTATATGGAAGGGCACTTTTAGTTTTATCTTTTTTCAGCTGGCAAGTATAATGATTAAGTGGATTTTTTTTTTTCATTCTTTTATTTGTGCAAGAGCCAACCTTCAAAACAGGCCATTGTGTACATAGCACACATGCCTAGAAATAAGAGGGTCACAGGCAGGTGACCAATAGAAAAAGCACAGACCTCTCTCTTAAAGAACAACTTCTTCAGCCTGAAAAATAGGACCAACTCATGAAATTCAACTATGTGCTTTTCCCTCAATTTTTTAAAAAATCTTTTCCTCCCCTTTCTCTTCAGACTGCCTACAAACCCCAATTTATCATCGTGATGTATGGTATCATTAATCCTTCTTGAAAGCAAGATGCATAATGTTGCAGTGTTGGCACTGAGCAAACTTCTGCGGCCTGACTGTCTTCACGCCCCTTTGAGCCTCTCTTGTTCTAGCAGAATGAAACTGGACTCATAATAAGTTTAGCTATCATGCTGTTTGCAGCAGCAAGTGACCTATTATCCTGTTCCCTTTGGTTCCCCTCCCTCCTCTCCCCTTTGCTAACACACTACAGCTACAAAACGAGCGAGACAGGGCTGCTGGTTTATGCTCTAGCAGTAAGCTGTTACGAACAGAGGGCCCTATAGGGGTAGAATGACCTCTTTTGTAAGCAAGGACAAGAGTTTGCTTTGTGGGAGAGAGAAACCTTTTATGCTTTCTTTGGTATTTAATGATTAGTTGGCTCTATCTGCTGCATGCTTTTTATTGGGAACTCTCAAACTTCTTTTTTTAATACCGTAGGAAGAAGGAATAATTTAGATGAAACTTTTGGTACTGTTACAAGCTTTCTTATTCCTTGTTTTGAAAAACTCCTCTTATAGAAATACTTTGCTTATCAATGTAGTAGCAGAAGTGAACAAAAGAAACTATGATACAAATTGTAGAAATGCCAATCCCTACAACAGTCACAGGTAGTGAACTTCCTTTGTAAATGCCTTGATGGCAAAGCATTTTCTGCAAAAGGAACAGTTCTGGTTTTCAGACTTTCATGCAATGGATTTATATAAATAAGCAGATTCAGAACCCATATTCTAAATAGTTTCATCAGTTTCATTTCTCGGATGCATTATTTTGGAAAAGTAAAATTTTGAATAAATCCATTTGCAGCTTCCACTTTCTTGACCACAAAAGATAAAATGGAAAGCTGCTGTTAGTCATGAGTCTATTAGGCTCTTCTGTCAGACTTCATATCTAAATATAAAGCAGATGGTAGAGGATCATTACCTAAAACTTACTTTGGTGTTACTTAGGAGTAGATGGGTAGCTGGGCCAGAACTCTTAGTGTCAGTATGAAGTTGCTCTTGTAAAATATCCAAAGTAGCCCTAAAAATTGGTGTGAAAGGTGCTAGTTGAAGTACATGCATATGTTGTGGTTTTGGAGGGGAGGGAGAGGTTATTTAATTTGTGCAAAACCACAGTGTTTTGTTATTCTAACTTAAAAGTAGTTAAGAAAAGTTCTTGTTCCTAATGCTTGTTACTTTCTACTGTGGTTCAGCTCTGATTAGATTTTGTAAATTACATAAAATAACACAAAAATATGAATGCACTTTGAGGGGAAAAACGTACTAAACATAAATTTTTAAAAATTCATTAGCACATTTTTATTGAAGTAGAACCAAGCTGTTTCCTGAAGTCTTTTGCATTGTGCTTGAAAAGGTATTTCTTCGGCTCTTTTCCATCAAAGGTCATTTAAGCTCTGATTACAACTTAATATGTGAGTGAGAGAAAGAGTATGTTTTAGTTTTTGAAAATACAACTCAATCTAACCTAAATCCAAGATATGTTTCGTACTTTTGAAAAAGCAATTACTGGAAGATTTAAAGGGGCCCAAAGTGCAATTAATTTTTCTATTTTGCAATTTGTGGATATAGCCCAAACATTTTTGCATTAGTTTGCAGGATCAGGAATTCATTGTAATTACCTATGTCACATCTGTAGTAAATGATCCATTAAATCAAGTTCCTGTTATGGCTTCATAGGGTCTGAAAATTTCATACCATGAATATGTACTAATGTATAGCATTTTTATATAAATACGTGAGAACTTTAATCATTTGTTAGTGAAAACATTTACTGAAGTATGTTGTCAAGGAGAAAGAAAAAAATGTCTTTAATTTCGTTACTAAGTGCAGTAGACAGCACAGCCAAACAGAATCATCCAAAGTGATACTGTTCTGTGTTCGACTTTTAAAATAACATGTTATTTCTACATAGGTGGAATGATCTCAGTCAGTATAACTTGGTCTGTATGTCACTTCATATTAGTCTCCAAACATTTGTTCTCAAAAATATGTAGACCATGAAAGTTACTGTGTTCATTTCCTAAGCACTCTAATATATGTGTCATCCTGTGGGCAATAGAAACCACAACTGCTTTAAAGGCTTGTACTGAACTAAGCACTTGCAAAACACAGCTCTAGTTTTTGTTAACTGCAGACTGACGTCCAGAAGTAATAGAAATAATCCTGCAGTGAGAGGCATCCAAGTGTGCTGAGAGTTCTGGCTGATGTCATTATGAGGCTGTTCTCTCTCATCGTTCAAAGGACATGACAACCAGGGGAGATTCCTGATGACTGGAAGAAGGGGGAGTGTCACCCTGCCCTCCAGGAAGAGCAAGAAGGGAGAACTGGGGAACCACAGGGCAGTAGAACCTCACTCTGTATAGGGCAAACCCTCCTAGAAGCCACCTCCTGGCACAGGAAGGACAAGAGGGTGCTTGGGAGCACATGGCATAGTTTTACCAACTGCAAACCATGTGACGGGCCTGAGTGATTTTCTGATGGGATGTCCAGCTTTGTGGAGGAGAGGAAAGCAGTAGAGTTATGGTGTTTCGGGGTGGGTTGGTCTGGGGCTTTTTCGGGGGATAGGATGTTGTTTTTGTGGTGTTTTGGGGGGTTGGGGTGGATTTGGGGTTTTTGTTTTCCTTTGAGGTTTTTTGTTTTGTTTTGGTGTGGTATATTTGGTATTGTTTACCTTAAATTCATCCATGACTTCAGTGCAGTCTTCCATAATGTTCTTAGAATAATAAGATATAGACTGGATTGGTGAATGGTGAGGTGGCTAAAAGAATTTATTGTACTCCTAGTATTTCATGTCTTTAGCAAGGTGAACAGTCAGAGTGCATTTTGAGGCATCTGGGGAGATCATACTCAAATTAGGGAAGTACTTGACTGGTTGGAGAGAACAGTTGATATTGCAAGGGGCCTGAACAGCCTAGAGAAATGGACTGACTGTAACTTCATGAAGTTCAACAAAGGCGGGTAAAATGTCCTGAATCTAGGATGAAATAACGCCATGCTGCACTGTGGATGTGCAGAGCTGACCACCTGAGAAGCAGCTTTGCAGCCTTTGCAGTACCTCTGGGAAATCTGGTGCATATGAGTCAGCAGTGGAACCCCTCTGCAATTGCTGTGCCCCAGCTGCTGTGGGAGAGTGTGGCCGCAGGCCGCGGGGAGCAACTGGTGCCCTGGACTTGGCAAATATGAGACGTCACAGAGAGAGTGCTCTGGCCGTTTTTGGACGCCTCAGGACAAGGCTGCTGACACACTGCAGCAATTCAGCAGGTGAACGTGGAAATGATTGGGAGGAGGGAGCACATAAAGACAAGAAATGGATTTGTGGAGCTTTTGAAAAGAAAGCAAAGAGGAGTTATTATTGCTGTTTATGACTGCCTAATGGGAAAGTATAGAGAAGACAGATCTAGACTGACTTAAATTCAGACAGGTCTTGCAGAGATGGGATGCTAGGTAACAGGACAAGTTGGAAGACATGAAATTGCAATTAGGTGCAAGTAAAAATATTTTACCCTTAGAGTCATCAAATATTGGAACAGATTTGAACAAATATTGGAACCACCCAAAGTGGCTGTGGTATTGCTGTCCTTGGTAATACTCAGAACACAACTGCACAAGGACCTGAGCAATCTCATCTAATTGGACCAGACTGAAGCAGGAGATTGGATTTGATGACCTCCAGAGGTCCCTTGCAACCTAAGCTATTCTATGATCCAGTGAAAATAAATTTACAGTGTACGTATAGAATTGTCTTTACCTTTGGGCTTTCCCAGTGACCACATAAAATGGAATTTGTTCAGGCTTTTAGATGAAGTCACTGTGTGTAGCGGGTCTTCATGTAGTACTAATCAATGCTTCAGAGCAATTCATGCTGTTAAACAGATATTCTAAAAATCTTCATTATGAGTCTAATAGTAAAAAATTCAGAGAAATATTTTCCTGGTCCTCATTTTGAAGGACACTAATGCTGAACAGACTTTTCTGGCCACTCAACCAGCCATTGTGTCCTCCTGTGATGTGAAAGTTTGATGAATCCGAGTTCTCCTTTTGCTAGACTCTCTCTATCAAAAACAGGAGTTTTGGGAATCCAGTAAGTTCCCCAAGCATTATGGTAGATCAGCCCACATTCATCATGAGCAGATCTTGTTCTCCTCTTTGTAGCAAGCATTAAGAAAATAAGAGTGGACACTCATCTTCCATGTCCTTAAGACTGCCCAGAAGGGTAAAAAAAATTAGATCTTTTAAAAAGAGGAAATACTTTTGAGCATTAATAAAGATCTTCTAGAAATTCAGGCAGTGAGACAGTTTGTATGCAGCGTGTCGCAGGCAGAACTGCAGCACTGCATTTGTCTGCACGATATAGTGCTGAACCATAAGCTGACCTGCACTTTACAAAATACAGAAAAAGCATTGATCCTTTAGGTCATAACCTGACAGCTTGCCTCTTTCACCAACCTTAAACCTAGACCTTTCTTTTTTACTTCAGTCTACTTCTTTCATCATCTGCTTGCCAGATATCCTGCATTCTCTCATTGTGACACTTTGGGGTGAGTTACTTTCTGAATAGCTAGGGTTTGTATGGGATTGTGCCCAGCTCCATTCTGTCTATCCTCCAGAAGCCCTGTGTATATATACAGATGAAATAAGGATAAGGGTTTCTTGGTGAACTGGAAATTAATCCTTGCAAACCCCCCTTAGCATCAATGAGTTGTTCCCTGTTTGATTTTTCTCTTTCAGGAAGTCCCTGCAATGGGATGCTTCAGTGCTGATCCCCGTGGTTGAACTGACTGTCTTAACAGGACACTTGGACGATGGTGAATCAATGATTGCAGAGTAGCAAGCAGAATTGCAGGAGGAAATTGATTCCTTCAAATCTCAGTTTCTGTTTAAACTTGCAATCCAGATTGGTACAGCGATGTGCTATATGCACAGATGTCTTCACAATTTCCCAGTTAAGGCACTGATTCTCACAGTAATCTAGCACATGCACTGCATCAAGTATGTAAATGGTGCCTGTAAAATCCATGCTCAATCAATAAGGAGAAACTCAAATAATTGAAGAGAAAATAAAGTAGGCTAAGCTTATTCTGAACAATGAATTTGGTGTTTTCTAAGCCTTTCTCTTTACCTTTGGCCGTGTTTTTTTGTTTTTAAATAATTCTAAGGTTTTGATCAGGAATGGTCGGATTAATTGTCCCCACGTCTGCAAGAGTTTTAGACAAACATTTAAGTCAGGCCTCCCTCCCCTTGGCAGATGGTCTTTTAGATTTCAGTGGTGCATTGGGAGAGGTATTTCTGTGGTCTGTACAGCACTGCAGGCTGCCATAAGAATTCACTGTTGGAGAAGGAATCGCAAGGAGGTCAGGCACTTATTGATAAGCATATGTGGGCTACTGAGAAGGTCAGAGTCAGCGGCCTCCCACTGAGGCATCCTGCAGAGAATTGTGCTGTTGGAAAAGCCATTCCTGTTCACATTAAAAAATCTGCCAGGAAAGAGGAGAACAAGAAGGGGACTAGAAAAAAACAGGGGGATTTGGCAGATTGAATTTCATTTGTACAAAGTCAGTTATCAAATACAAGAATTTCACTGGGATTGGTGTCCAATATTTTAACATCTTCAGATCTTTTTGTAGATAGAAGTAAATTCCTTTTTCTGATGGAGTAGACTTCCCTTCAGTTTAAAGGATGCTTAGTACTGCTGAAAACAACATTTACAATAGTGATGTGAAGATAAAGCAAAATAAAAATGCTAGAAGTTTTTTCTTTATTAAAGAAATTAATAATTTCAAGTGGTCTCTAAACCAGAAGTGCACATATTTTGTAAAAGTGGTAGATGTAGGATTTCTTATCTTCTTTATGACAAGGACTGTTTACCCCACAGAAGTGAAGTTAAAACCCATCACACATAATCTGGAATGAGTATTCCAGTATTCCAGTTGTATTGAGTCATGTGAGAAGGAATAGGCTCAGAACTTTCTTCATTTACTTGGAACCTATTCTTTTTCCAACATTTTTCATTCTCAGTAATCTCCAGTTACAGCAGAGCAGAGATCAGGGGCCAGCTGTTAAGGTTTCTCTTTTGTGCTGGATAGTGATGGCAGAGTGAGAAATAAACCACGAGCTGTGACCAAAAGCAGACTTGTAATTACTTGGATATAATAATAATTGGCCTTAATACTGTAACAAATGCTCTGAGTTTGCACATCTGAAGTCTGCCGTTTGGATCAATTTTCTTGTTTACAAAATCAGCTTGCCTTTATTAGCACCAAAATTGCCCAGTAACAGAGTGGTGAATGATTGAGTGAGGTTCACTGCAAAAGAAAGGAAAAAAAAAATTCTGTACATGATTAGACAGTGGATTTAAATAGGTTTCTGTGTAGGGCTGGAGTTTGGAGGGGAACTGGGTGGAGTGAAAATAGGAAGTGTTGGCTGACTTCATTAATACTATTTGAGAGGTCTACTGTTTTCTCCTCTTACCTGGTGTAAGTTTAGACTCCTAAACTGGGGATGCAAAGGGCTAGGAAAAATGGCCTAAAATCGGTTGACACAAAACCTCTATCACACACAGTTATGCACAAAGTTGATTTATCCTATTTATCCTACTTGTAAATATTTATCACTCACAGTAGCTTTCAGTATTTGAAGATCCATTTTGTCAACCTGAAATTGGGACGTGAACTTTTTCCTAAAATACAGGTGTTCTTCCCCCTCCCTTCCCCCACCCCCCATAATAAGATGACATCCTTGGATCTCTCAGCATGAATTATTCCCACTGCTTGTTGTTCAACACCCTGATCGGAGAGCAGATGAGACAGTTATTCCTGTTGTTGCTGATTTACTATTACAGCTGCTTCCTCTTCTTGTGATTTAATTTGAAGTTTCAGCCCACCAGGGGGCTAATGGTCCCCACCTATGCAGCTTTAAAAGCTCGTTGTTGTTTTCCACCGGAATGTTATTTCCATTCCTAGCCAGTGATTTATTTTTTTTCCTCAGTGTTCATCTGGTAACTGTAAGGCAGTATTCCATCAGCCATTTTCATGAAAAAAAGGAAAAGGAAATCCAACCCAACCCCCAAGCAACTCTTTAGATTGAAAGTTTGCAAATGAGAATTACTCTGTTACAGTAGAAAATCAGCAAATCAATCTTTTTTTCACGTGTTCAGGAAAATGTAGGACAGACAGCAAACCCTAGAGAATGTTTCATGGTGGGTACTGCCTGTGGTGAGATGAATTCCAAAAACATTATCAAGTGCCCTGAAATCCACTGTGTGATTGTGTACGGCAGGCAGATTCTGTGCGGGAAGCTCAGCTTGAGTGTGACTACAAACTTGTGCCTGCAACTGGGCAACCAAAGACCACTTAGTACTTTAGGAATACTTTACACCATACTTCTCTCAAGATCCAAATTATTCATCTTCCTCACTAACCTATTCTTGAAGCAAAACTTAAGAAGTGACGAGTTTTCCAGTTAACGCTTAATTTTTAAGCATTCTTCATTCTAAGTAATAAATTACCTTGAAAACGTTTCTATACAAACAGGATTAACTTTGATGGTCAACATAGCTTGCTTTCTGCCTTTATTGTTACAGCGTGAATTTAAGAGTAGCAGTCTTGAATTTACATTTTGTAAAACATTTCATTTTCTAGGTTTTTTACTTTTTATGTGATTAAAGTCTGTGTATGTGTTTACGTTTTCCTCATTTGAGTATATATTTGTAGCATAAACATTTACATTTTATGACACATTCTCTGCTGGTCCAAAGAGTGTTTTGATGAATTATGCACCTTCTAGTGTTTGGTATTTCTTTTACCAGTTCATCATAGGTTTTAGAAGTTTAACTCTTCACTGAGTCAATAGTATCTTCTCTTGCTAGGAATCACAGGCGTTTTCCTCACAGATGCCCTGTTTTTGATGGCTTTTTTTCTTGCTTTGGGGTGGTAAGGAAGAGGAGAGGGATTGCATTGCAGAAAGGATGAAAGCTGGGCAGCCTGGCAGAAGTGGCTGCATGAAACCTCAATGCTTTCAACTGTTATTGAAGGGTGGTACTATCTTTCCCCTCTTTGAGTAGGAGGATATTATTACCAAATACCAGTGTTTAAGGTTGCTATTTACAATCTAAATCAAATGCACTGCTTCCTAATGCTCTGATTGATGGAAAATGAAACATTAACTGCCAGGAAACAGGTTTTCCTCTACTAGCACTCAGTCGTGCAGTGGTCACTAACCTTTTCAATGGAACCTTAATATTGCTTTGCTAATTGTATAATTTAAAGAATACAAGATTCTAATAGTTACTTCATGAGGAATGTTAATCACAGTGCTTTAAAGCTGGATTTGCTCACTGGAAGTTTACCAGTTAATAACCTAACTACTGTAATAACCATTAGTGCAAACTCTGCTTGGGTGATGTCGCTTGCGGTGTTTAATGAATTAGGCTCAAAAAATAAAACAGAGTACTAAACTTGTCTGACTTGCTGTAGGAGCAGCACAGAATTAGTCATTGGCTGTGAATGTTAATCACTCCACAGCAATGATAATTTACAGCATTGTTGTAGCACTCTTGTGCTCATAAAATGAACTTAATAACCCACTGCTACCCATGGGATAAGCCTTCCTTCTCATTCCCTCCCTTATGCAATTGAATACCTAGTCTGGCTGCATAATAGCCATGTGAAATACTGCATTTAAAAGAGTGAGCAGCTGTATGATAAAATAAACAGCTCTAAAACAGATTTGTTAATTATCTCTTTCTTTTATTCACAGAGGGTGTTTGTGAGATATGGCTGACCAGTGAAGACACAGGGGCTTATGGCAGAGACATTGGCACAGATCTCCCCACGCTTCTGTGGAAGCTGGTTGAAGTTATTCCTGAGGGAGCTATGCTGAGGCTTGGCATGACAAACCCTCCCTATATTTTAGAGCATCTGGAGGTAAGGAAGAAAAGGAATCATTTATATGCTGACATAAACATTCATTGAGTGAGTCAGCATGGAACCTTGTGTGAAGTGTCTTTCATTTTAAGCAGTAGCTTAAAAAAAATAATAGACTTAAAATATATTTACAAAATTAGACTAACAGGGTTAACACCATAATTCTCTTCATTTGCCTGACACAGCAAGTTACTGAGATAATAAAATACTCAAATAATTTTGAAATTATCACTGAGATCTCTCACTTGTAGGACTTTATTGTAGTGATGTTCATTTGTGTATGTGTAGTGTTTCCAAGAACTAAAAGAAATGGCATTAGCAAGTGATGGACTATGGAATTGAATTTTTCTTCCTGCTGCACCTCAGACAAATGTTTCCAGAAACACTATATGTTGGTCTCACTCAATGATGCATTCATTATCCTATTTTTAGTGTGTTTAGAGCTTCCATGATAAGAAATAGAAATGTAAGTGTGTATCTGTGTTTAAAATAAATGTAACAAAGCAGTTCAATGAAATTAGAAGTATGTAACAGTGTGAATTTGAAAGAGTATCCTGTTCATGCAGAGGAGGAAGTTTCTTCCCAAAAGTAGGTTGGTTTTGATGGATTTTGTCACCAAAAGAATTTGTTGAAATTCCTACGAACTGTCCACAGAATGAACATAGCTTGAAAGAGGAGGAAAGAGGAGGGAAGGATGTAGTTTAAGGTAAATTTTGTAACCATATGCATATATAATAACCAGATAAGTAGCTGGTATCCAATCTGCTTTGCCAAAGGTATTATAACATTAATAGTTGCTCTTGCATTTTCTTAAGATGTCAAGGATGGTATTTTCTCATCAGAGTGCTGTAACTGCAACTTTGCCTATTGTTGAAGCATGTGGGCCAGAGGAATCTCACCTTGGTGTGAATAAACAGGTTTTCACTTCACCAGCTGAAGAACACAAACTGCAGAAAGTTGCAAGGAACTTCCTGGGTTGTTATTTTATTATTTGATTTAACATACGCTTCACTAGGATAGAGTCTTAGCACTCTGAGTTATGAGCCTTTAGGAAGTGGTGTGGTTGTGTTTTTGAGAGCTCTGCATTGTGTCTTGGACTCTCATATCTGCCACAAGCTTTTCTTCTTTTTTTCTTTTTTTTTTTTTAAACATTTTCCAGCATCTTGTACAAAAGCAAATCAAGCTTTTAGCAATTTTCACAGTTAGTGTCTTTGCTTTCATTTTTAATTCACATTATTAAAAGTGTTTTGGCACAGACTGCTGCTTTTGTCATTGCTGGTCATTGTATGAGTACTCTCAAAGCTTTAAAAAAGATAGAAAAATCAGTTGCTGTAAATAACAAATGCTGAGGTAAGGGGCACTGTTGATACAATGTGAGAAAAGTGGAAAGAATGTTACTTTCCTTCAATCAGTAGCCATCATAGTAAGTGTGAGCATGTCACAAATCTGTAAATTTATGATCTCTAGTCTTCCCGTTTCTAAATTTTCCAGCTGGTGCTGTAGGTAGGACTTATTTTTTTAACTGACTCATATTTAGGAAAAATACTCTTATCTCTTTGAAAATGGATCTTAAAGTGTCATGGCAAAGTGAGAGGAATTCATACAGGCCTGTTGAAAATGTGTGTCTTAAATATTGCTGTGCAGAACATGTTTGTGTGCACCAGCCTTTTTGTGCAGTAAGAGCGTCTGCTGTTGCTCATCCTCTTCAGTGCTCCATACAATTTCCAGTTAACATGATTTTTTTAAGGATTATTTAATCACATTTCTGTGTTTCACATGTGACCAAGAATTTCTAATATTGAATATTTCTAACATTGAAATTTGTTGACATAATTTTGTTTGTCAAAATTAATTTGTAAAATATTTTTCACATTCTGCATTTTTATCTAATCTCCTCTTCCAAGCTTACCAGACTTGTCTCTGAAGGATCACTGGGGAATGTAAGCAGTCTCCTGTATACATTTTCACCAAACAAAATAAACTTTTTATGGGCAGAATGGTTTTAACTTTACAGTTGAGAAAAGGGTAAAACTATAATTTGTTTGAAAACCGAAATTAAGTGAGAAGCTAATTAACCTTTATGTCAGTTGATGAGGATAAAATCCAGATGTATTTCTGCTATCTCCTAAGAAAGGTATGAAGTTGTATTATTCGTTGCAAACAGCTTTCATTAATTGTTTGAAAAGGTGCTGCATTTTATTAATTAATTTTCTTAGAAGCCATCTAATTAGGATGTTGTTTGGCTTTCTGTGAAACAACTTTACTGCGGAAAACATACAAATCTTGTGCCACTTTTTGTATGTGATGAAAAGGACAAAGTCATTCCAATCATGTATCTTTTTAAAAAAGCAGACATTTTTGGCAGTTGCAAACAACTGTACACATGCAACTGCTCAGCAAGGGTTTATTTCACTTCGGAAATTATATGTGGCACAGAGCAACAGTAGTCATCTAAATGTAGAAATTAATTTTAAGACCTGGACAGAGCTTCTCTAGAGACTCAACCTAAAAGCAATGATTTTGATTCGTTTACTTTTTTTCTGTATTTATTGGAGTTTACCTGCAGCTAAGAGTGTTTCACCTGCCTCTGTATCTGGGAATCAGTTTCTTAGTATCCACTAAGAAGTGGTAGCCAACAGCTCTGGTGTTCCACTGATGGAGGCCAGCACAAGGAGAGGAGGAGGAAAACAACTTCCCTTGGGTCAGGAGTCAAAGGATTAGAGCAGAGGAGGGGGCAAGGGAAAGCTGTGAGTGCTTATAATGGGCATTAAGGCTCTCATGCTGGAAGGCTTGGTAGATCTGGGGGCCTGGACCACGGGCCATTCAAACTCATTTGTTTAAGGTAGAGAGTCAGTTTAAGTTTTCATATGATTTAAAATAGCATAACTAGTGCCTTCAGGTACTGCTGTCAGAGAAATGCCATTCTGCACTTGAAGATATTTTGTTATTTCAGAGGATACTGTTAATCTCATGAAAATCCTTACTATGCTTGTCTTGTGTGGTCTGACAACTTAGTACTTTAGGTTTTTATTCCATAAATATGGGGGTAATAGTGCCTTATGTAGCATGAACTGTCTTGGGATGAGAAGCAACCATGTGTTTTCAAATTCTAAATTCACTTGGGCCTTCTTTCTGAAAAAAAGGATATGTTTGGAACCATCCAGTGTTTTATAGTCATGCAAAACATTTAACATTTTTGACCTGCTGGATACTGTCCTAAGTCATTACAAAAAGAGGCTTTATCACAATTATTCAGGGTATAATCTAAAACACTAAATTTTTTATCTTCTTTTTCTTTAGCTGCAGATGATGTCTGTGCTTACATTACTGCATAGTATGAAGCAGAAAGAGCGGATGAGGAAATCACAGAATTTGGTAGTAAAGCCACTATATCTAGATTTATCTGCATTTTGGAGTCTTTACTTGAAAATAAACCTAATTCTCTTAATCAAACTTTCCCACTGCCTATGATCCAAAGCTGTTTTAAAGACATACCGTTAGTTTGAATCCCTCTCTTCCCACCCAGGGCTTGGAGTACATTCACCATGAAGTGAAGGGCTACTGCTCTGATTTCCTTGGAAGTGAATTTAGTTGGCCCACTAGGAATTCACCCTGCAGATGAACAAACCAAAGGCCGTGAAGGGAGGATGGGAAACTGCACTTTAAAATTTCACTGCTACTTTCAGTGGACACATTAAAGTGAACACAGCCAATCCTGGCAGGACTTTTCCGGCATGAGGTTTGTTGGTGTAACAGAGACGGTTGTATGGCATGTTTAAAAGAACTGAAGGACCAGAAACCCCAACATTGTTTCTCTTGACCATGGTACTAAGACTGAGGAAGAAGTTGGAGTCTGTGTTTACCTGCAGGAGACATCTTCAGTTTTCCTCTCAGAGAAAATCTGGCCAAGCAAGGGGAGGGAGTATTGTGTTTTCCAAAGTGCTCTCATACAATCTTAGCAGTCTGTTTGAATGTATTCATCATGAAGCCTATAGCTTGCGTAGTTGATAGCTCATCTCAAACTGAGATTTTGAGGTATGCCCTTGTCCAGTGTCAGCCAGATATTAATGTTGATGCAAGATGACATTGAGGAAAACGTGGGATTTTATCTACATGGAAGAAAATTTTAATAAACAGACATGAACTATGGCCAGGAAAAACAACTTGCCTCAGAATTTTTTTTTTGTTTTATATAGTGTCAAAGGTGAAGGAGAACGTTAGTGTTAGGATCCATTATATAGTCCTAGAAAAACCTGCAAGGAGTTCATGTGTGTGTGGTTACCCTGTGTGTTCTTGCCCATATGTCTTTGCACAGAGCTACTGCTCTAATTACACACAGTGCCAGATGGCAAAGATTTTATCACCCCGTAGTATCAACATGTAGCAAAAGTACATAAGGAATACACCCTGTTTTAGAGATAACCTCCAGGCATTTTTTCCCCAGCCATATTATGAAGCTACTCGCTAGTGTTCTAGTGAGACAGTGTTTAACATCCACTTCCAGTGACTGATGGAGAGGGAGGGTTGGAAAAGATCCTTTAAAACAATGGTAGCAGATAAACGATGAATGGGAATTAGTCTGGAAAGTAAAAAATATGGGTAAATATATAGCAGCTTGAAATTAATTAATGTTCATGGCATAGTTTTAGATACTAATTGCCTTGACTATACTTCACTTTTCTTTAGGTTTAAAGTTAATTTTAAGTATCTGGGGCTCTGTCCAAATCACAAGGGTCTGTAGATCATCCAGACTATAAAAGGGCAGGGACTCACATCCGAGCCTTAGCTTGCCTCCTTTGTGAATTTAACACTGTACTTCCAGAGTTGTCTGGGATTTCAGTACGGCACTTTCTGTGAGTGATGGGATGCTTCCAAATCTGTATAAAGGAGGCAGTTCACACCTGCCATTCCCGTAAGTGCTTAATTTCACATGACTAGATGAGTAGTCGTCTTTGTCACCTGTCAAAATGAGTCTGTCTCAAACCATACTATATGCCATCTGTGGGCTGTATCTCCGTTATTAATTCAGGACATTTGAGTGATACACCAGCCATGGAGATGGAGTCTGCATGGCAGCAGAGTCTTTAAATGCAGAAGGTGTGCCAAGTGTACCACGAGTCGCAGTAGTATTTCTTTGCTCTTTTGCTTTGATTTTTCATGTCAGCTCGGTGTTTATGTTCCTTAACCTCATTGAAGCTGATACCCTACAGATGGCTCTCTCAAACGTGCCCTGACACAGCACATAGGAAGTTATTACAGTATTACAGTAAAATTACCAATTCACTTTTCTGTTTTCTCTGTTCTCCTTCTTTTCCTCTGAGTACAGCAAGTGTTTTTGAGTGTTGTGCATAAGCTCAAGTTTTGAATAACCTAGAGTGTAAGCTGATTTGAAATGCGTTTTAAAAGGGAATAATATGCACACATTCCTCAATGGCAAATAAAAGGGCAGCATAATTTCAAGAATTAAAAGGACTTTAGGGCATGTATTTGCTTTGTTTCTGGTATTATTTTTTTTGTCATTTTCATAGACTGCTGCTTTTGAAAGTGCCAATTAAAATCTGTTGATTTGACCAGAAAAAAATGAAAACTGCAGCATACATTTAAATAAATGAATAGTTAAGCCTCTGACTTCTTATTACTGTGAGTTTTGTAGTGTTTTGTAGTCGGTGGACCATGCAACTTTTTCTTGTTGTAATTACAAAGTTGTCTCTATGCAAACTGTGTCTGTTTTGCTAGCAGTATAATTGAAAGGAATCTCAAATACTAAAGGGAGGAGGACAGGGCAATTGCCTCCGTCCTTCTGAAAAAAAAAGGCAGGGTATGAAGGGATGTTTACTGTTTCCTTTGGTATTATGTTAAATGCTTATTTGTCCTATGGAAGCTGTGTGTGCATCTTTGCCTACTCTGTGTATTCCTGCTTTTTATTTTTAAGTGCTAAAACAGTCTGTCTCTCCTGTTCTTCCTCTCAAAGTGTTCTTTGTCTTTGGGGTTTTCAAATATAGCACACTTCCTTGAAATTGCTCCTTAAGACATAGTGTCATGGGAGCATGAGCTCACCCCAGAGTCAATGTACTTTTTGATATTATGGGGTTAAGAAATGGACGAATCTCTGTTGTGCTTTGGGATACACTTTGTCACGCCATTTTCTCTAATCTAGAATTTTAACATCTCAGACACAACAGATCCTAACGTCTGTAAATGCTTGGTGACATGTTTGTTTCCAGCTGGTAGAATATGATTTGGCTTAATAAATGCCAAAATAAAAACCCATTTTACTCTTCCTGAAGGCTTTATGTTGTATTTGTGAATCTTGGGTTCTCTCAAATACCTTAACAAATTGGGAACTTTGATGAACAATAAAGGTGTCATTCCATACAACGTGGAAGGGAATATTTGTGTTGTTGGGAGTGAAGCTCATTTTCTTTATAACAGTAGTAGAAAAAATGCTTTGAGATAGATAAAGAAGTGGCTTTTTTTATGCAAAATTCAATTTTCCATCAAAACAGAATATTTTATGCATGCTTCTAGTTCTCTTCTATATTTAATAATCTGTGAATAAAAATTGGTATTGCAAAAAGGGGTTAACATTAAGTAGCACAACTGCTGACCAGTTAAATCTGTGCATATTAGCTGTACTTTAATTATGATTTGCTCATATGAATGTTTCTCTGGCTCTTCAGATTGCCCAAGAACGAAGAGTATTTAAATGCAGACAGATCCACACTCAGTCTTGTGCTGAGTGTCAGGCTGTCTGTCAATTACTTATAATACTGTCTCATCCCAGCAGTCCTTTGGAGCTGGAGCTTACTTCTGGTGAATTGCTAGCAGAAAATAAAAATCACAATTAATTGAGCAATATGTTCAAAGAATGGGTAATGCATATATGAGAGACTGCATTTGTGCTAAATAAAAGTAGGATTTTTATCAGTTGCCATGTGCTTCAAGGCATTGAGGTAGAAGCTATTGTCAAACATAGAGCTGGCATAACAAACTGTACCATCTTCTTTTAATGTTTCTGCCTTCATTGTTAAACAAATAACATCTCAATTTCCTAGTTATTTTTATTATAATAAGTAAAGTTCTACCAACTACTCTCCATGCTGTTCCAAAAGCTTCGTTTTAGTTTAGATGCATAAACCCTTTTGTTTTCTTTGATAGATGAGCTGTCACATTCGCTGTGCTTTGCATGCATCATCCGCATAATCTTCAGTAAGACTGCTTGCTTCGTTAGGCTTTGGCATTTGTTTAGAAAAAAAGGTTGATTTTTCTTGAGGTGAAGATTTTCTTTAAAAATGAGAAAAAGGAAATACATTGTGTTCTAGAAATCTTAATAAAACTGCACAATAATATTGGTTTTAGGTTTCTGTACCACTGTTGATTGAGGAAAAGACATAAAACCTCTTCTACTCAGTCTTTGAATTTAATTTGTTTAGCTCTGTTAAATGTGCAAGGGCTACTGAAGAATGTAAATTCTGTGATATCAATCTTGTCATTATGATTCGGAATATTTTTATTCTGTATTACTGTGAAATTTTGGTCAGCTCACAAAAGAAAGTGATAGTATTTGCCTAAAGGTTTAAGTTTTGATTAAAACCTTTCACTATTTTCCTTCCATTGGAACCTGCTAAAGCAGTTGCTATTTTAGATATCATACTTGCTTGTTTGAAATGAAGGGAGACAATAGAGAGGCTTTCCTGGCACTGCTCTGTCTCAGTACAGATGAACTCTGGAGGGGTGTGCAATTCATTCTATGACTTCTTTCTGAGCAGAAGCCATCAATTCTTTTCTGTCCTATGGGATTCTCATTTTTGAGTGGAGAACAAATTCACAGTATGGATGAAACTAGCAATCCATTTCACTCATTCAGCTTTCTGAAGACAAAAAGGTAGTGTGACAATCCTACTCGCCTATTGTGTGTGCCTCTCTATGCTTTAATTAATTTTCAAGGTTTTATTAGTATAAAGTATGATTCAGACAGAGGCTTATTTAAAGTAGCAGTGTGCTGTTGCAATAAATCACCTTTTTAGGGACCTTCCAATATGTGTTTCTAATACATATTGCAAAAAGGAGTATTCATTTACTTCTGGAAAAAATACTTCATTTGAGGACTGCTTAATGATGAGAAATTAGAGAGGACCATAGAGAAAATGAAAAATGTGTATTTTCTTCCAAGTCAGAATTAATAATTTCACAAGGAATTGGTATTAACTCTTTGCTTGGCTGGTTTAAAGTCATTAAACAATCACTCTAGCCATTAATGAAACGTACACTTCTGCTGATTCACTTAAAGTGAATCCATTTTTGGAACTGGACAAACAGCCCTTTGAAGCTCCACAAAGTCTCTTTAGGATTGTAATGATGGCTGCAGCAGCAGGAATAACAGTTCTTATCTTTGAAAGCACTGAACCATTTTACTGCATGGTGCACAGAAATTAGTGTGGTGTTAATGCTGCATGTGCCACTGAATTGGCTGTGTTTTGGTGACACAGAGACTCAGATGTACTTGAGCTCGTGGCTCACTACAGGCTGAGTAATAAGCAACCTACCCGATGCAGATGCTGATACTTAACATTTCACCCAATGTAAAGTCAGTCCTACTTTAATATTGGAAGCGCATTGTGATAGGGATGCCAGCTTGCTTATTGTGAAGATTTTCAGGAACCAAGAGCTAAGATATCTGTACTGGGAGTTACTCATTTTGTCAGAAAACGTGAAAA
Source organism: Dasyornis broadbenti (assembly GCA_013397935.1). Classification (NCBI taxonomy): domain Eukaryota; kingdom Metazoa; phylum Chordata; class Aves; order Passeriformes; family Dasyornithidae; genus Dasyornis; species Dasyornis broadbenti. Next base: position 1,793,658 of record VZRN01004542.1, on the reverse strand, counting down.
AAGGGTGCTGTGCAAGGAGTCTCTTTTTATTCTTGGGTATGTCATGTATATGTAATCTTCGAAAGAAACATATATACCTGTTTATATGGGGAAGGAGAGTTCCTGATATTTTTGTGTTTACAAATCAGGTAGCTGGTGTATTTGGTGCTGTATGTTTCCTTTGTGCACTGACTCATGACAAAAGATGCTACAAACTTCAGCTGAAGCTTTGGGCTGTGAAGTAGTTACTGTATCGTGATATTATCTGAATATCACTTTTTGTGCAGGAACTCAAGTTAGCTTGTCCTCTTATTTAATAAAGGAGAATGTGGCAAGCTTTTGAAGGCATGTTAGGTGGTTTTGATATGGCGTGGTTTGGTTTCTTAAGAGGTTAGTCTTAATATGTAGCTGTGAGGGAGAAAAAGTTGCTTAGCTAGCTGTAGTTTGTCTGTTTTCTGAGGTTGGAAGCAGTAGAAAGATCTCACACCTAGGAGAACAGCTGGGAACAGCTAGGGCTGAGCATATGGCTCTCATGGATAGTTTTCCTATCAGCAAATCACAGCTTGCAGTCTGGTTTATATCCACTTCGAAGGGTGGCCTGAGCTAATACCAGTTTTCTATTTGGTAATGTAGAAGGCATTTTTCCCATATGACAAAACAGATTTTTGCCCTCCATCTGGCAACCCAAAGATTTGATTTTAAGGTTCAAATTACATTGGCTAGAATTGCATGGGCTTCTAACTACTCCGATGTGACCGGCCTTTATCCTAATGAGAGGATAAAGACCTGATCATGTCATGTCATATTACACAGGGCAGAGATTGCCACTAAGCTTGCCCATCGTGTGGCTTCAGTATATCTCCCCCAGCTCATACACAGAGGAGGGAGAGGCACTGTCTTCCAACCAGTGCCAGAGAGTTTGTGGTTATACATCAGGGAGGTTTGTGTTTATACATCCCACACGTTCTTAGCTTTTTACAGCCCCATCACTCATGAGGGGAGAGTTCCCTGTTCATTAATTTTAACAAAACTGCTACGGGCTTTCCTGGATCATGACTGTGTCATCATTCCTGTGCCTGCATCACAAGACCACATCTGTTCTTGAGCTGCGCAGCAGCAGAGGAATTTACAAAATGGGCCACAGCCACTTGATTTTCATCCAGACTGTGCTGGTGGTGGCACCACTTGGCTTCTGAAAGACAACAGTCAGCAGACACCCCTCGTGACATTTCCCAAACGAACATCTGCCACAAATGGATGAAGTTTTGAGGGAGTGCCATTTTGTCATGTTTCCACATGGATGAGGGTTTCTTTGGGCTTCACTGCTGGCAGACGACAAAATCCTTTTGCTAGGAAGCAAGCTATTCACATTATCGTGACTCAAACAAGAGACAGAATTGAAATACTGGATTTTTGCCTGCTTTAGGTTAGAGGAAAGAGTCGCTGTCTAAACAGCTTGCTGGTACTGACACAAAGATGCACAGATACTGATGTTTATTGTCTCTGCAATTCTCTATGGTTGCACTTGGTGTCCTTGCAAACAGGAGGTGTGATTTTCTGGTTAGGTGGTTAAATTTGTATATTGTAATTGCTAGGATAAAATATACTGACTAGATAGAAATCTTTCTGGTAATGTGCCTTGTGTTCTAATGTACTCCAGCTGCTAAGAACTGGGAAAAAATATTTCCGATGTGATCAGTATCCTAAAGGATGTTTCGCATACACTGTTATTTTCCAAATATAGATGACTCCTATTTTTGTAGAGTCAGGTTGAAACAAATTATGCTACTCTTTGACCTCTTAGTTCATACACTAAATGTCATTTTTGTGTAGTGCATCCCTTCATTCATAGACACATTATCAGATTCCAGGGAACAGTGAGAAAAGGCAATCAGCCGCTTCAGTCGTGATGAAAGACAGAAAGTTTCTTTCACAGTGATGTAGTTTCAAAATGTTGTTCTTTTACTGTTTCCAGATGGAAATAAAATTCTTTATTGCATTTTTTCTTCTAACTGAAATGTGTCATTATACCTAGTAATGCAAAGCACTTTAGAAAAAAAGAAAATATATACATATTTATAAAAAAGCCAAAAGGATACAGATGTTAAGCTTAGAATGTTGAGACACTGTGAAGTACAAATATGCATTAGCCCGTGATGTCCTTCAAATACTCTTTGGGATATTAACTAATAGTTTTATTAAGTGATGAAATCTGCTATTCTGTGTGCAATCTGTGGTATGGGAAAATCTGTCAGCATTGACTAAGTATGACTGTTCAGTGCAGAGTAGCTGTAATTCAATCAAACCTATGTGGTAAAGAACTTCAGTGTTATTTTAGGGGTATGGAGGATAAAAGGTAAGGCTGAAGCAATCTTACCTTAAAGCTACAGGTTAGAATATGATATTTCTATCTGAACACTGCAAAGTTTGGAAGATTGATTTATCCACATTTCTGATGCAATCATGCAAAGCTTTTGTTTAATTCATTATTCTGTTTCCTTCTGAACAACTCACTGTGAGTTTCTGGTTATAAAAGGTACATTTAAGACCACCAGCGGTACTTAAAAGTGAATGACATTGAAACAGTGGGTCATCAGGTATTTCTGTCTTGTGTTTGGTTTGTGTTAATAATTTGTGTTCTGCTAAATTCACAAAGTTATTCATTACAATCCTCTAGTACCTGCTGGGAAATCAGTTTATCAGTAGGACCTTTGATTCAAAGCACATGCAGTGCATTTTGTGTAGCTTTAGGATACGGAAAGTAAGCAAAGAAAGGAGTTCACACTATAAAGAGCTGTTTGCAACCTCCTCATCTGCAGGAGGAGCTTTGACTGTCCACAACATCCCTGAAAACTGCGACCACAGCAGCCAGGCTGTGTTAGTGTTCCCGGTTAGGCCGTGTGCGTGTGTTGTATGTGAATTTCTAATACACATGACAAGAGATTTACTTTCTAAAGAATACGAGTTCTTTTGTTGTTGGGGGGCTGATGTGTATCTTTCTGAACCAAAATGATACAGTGGAATAGTCAATAATCGTTTTTGAGCTTACAGTTGTAGCTTATACTGTATGCAGGTACCTATAGTGACAGTTGGAAAGTTCAGTTAATTAATGCCAGGCATTTTGTGTCCATTAGTACAGAACCAAGGGTGATTACTTTAAATGACAACGGTTGTGTTCTTTATCTTGAAAGTTGTTGACGACAGTGATTGCAGAAAACATATGTTTCCTTTCTTTTGCATGGGGGATAACTGGAAGAAGCAGTTCTTTTTAGTCTTGTTTAACAGTGGCTGTTGGACACCATTGGTTTAGTTCCTCTTACAGGGAGTGCAGTCGAAAGTTCCGCCTTGGCCACACCCCCCTGAAAGAGATCAACTGTGAGACCAGCAGGATTCTGCATGTTACTGTCAGATCAGCAGCTAGTGGCCTTGGGGTTAGGTGGTTTGGGGTATTTTGAATCCAGTGGAGAGAAAATCACTTTTGAGATTGTAGAATTTGGTTTTCACTCTTCACACTTCACAGCAGAATTTTCATATTTGAAGGTGAATATGAGAAATAAAACCAGCATTTTCATATAACTGGAGAATTTTCACAGTCGTGACTTTAAAAATCAAAACTTTGTGGTAAAAACAAGGTAGGGTTTTTTTAAATGTAATACTTCTATCCTAAACAAACACAGTGAATCTGTTTGGTTTTTTGTTCTATCAGATAGTTCTCAGCCTTACAGAAGCTGGAACAAAATAACACTTTCATATGTAGAAATTCTAATAAATTATTTATTACTTTCAAAAAGAAGTCACAAAGTGATCTCATATTGAAGAGGCTGTTATTCAGAAAATGCAAAATTGAGGGGAGTGGTAAAGAATTATTTTTTTTCTATGTTGTAGGGTGAGTTATTTTTAAAAACTTGGCAGATTCAGAAACATGTTATGAAACATGACTTTCATTGGTTCCTTATATCATAAATCTGGTTTTGAAGATTGAATGAAGTACTTGGAACCAAGAGATAAGTAGAATAATGGGTCTGTGGTCCGTAGCTTAAGTTTCAGCTCATATTTCCCATATTTTAGAAACATATTTGATTACTGATAAGCAGAACGATCACAGATGACTACAAGGATGCTTTATATAAATTACATTTACAAAAGTTTCTAAAGCTTAAAAATAAAAAAAGGAATGTTTCCTGGTTTTATTACTTTATTTTACAGAACTAGTTCTGTACCATTTAATTTTTGAAAAGATACTCTAGCTGAACATCTGCAATTATTAAGGGTACAGGTAAGTATAGTTCCATTTGAATTGGACACAAAATTTGTGTGGATGTGCAGTGGCCTTTTCTTTACTCTTTTTTCATGAAACCAGCTACCTCCAGCTTCCACTGAGAGCCAGGTTCACTGCACACAGCCTTTCTGTGGATCAAGTTGTGTGCCGTCCATTATCAGTGTGGCCATTACTGTAATGTTGAGTTTACATACCTGAGATGGAGTAGCTGTTGTCTTGAATAATGTCACCACTTCTCTTAGACATTCATGTAATAGGATCTCAGACAGAAACTTTCAAAACTGCTTCCAGAAGTGATTTGACCGAGTTTGGGTTTTGTACACATATGTTTGGCAGATGAAAAGTGAGTCTTGAGAGAGCATTTTTTTGTAGTTGTTGTTCTAAAAATCAGTGCTTTAAAAAACTGAGTTCCTGCAAATGAAAAGGCATGAGGATGCCTGCCTTCTCTTTGAACAATCTAGGCCAGCCTTGTAGAAATACAGAGAGAAAATCTAGATGCATGACTAATATTGCTGATTAATGATCTGAAAAAAATTTGTAAATAGTTGCATCTTAAAAGCTAAATCTGGCAGCAGTATGTGTTGTCAGATTATCTGTGCCATCAAAAAAACAGGAGAAATGGCCTGAGTGAGACTGACTGGAGCATGCAAAATGCACCTGGCAGAAGAACAGGCAGTACAGTGCTCAGTCCCAGGCCATTTCCCATATGCCCAGCGCTGGGAGAAAAGGAAAACCTTACATGAAGACTTGATTGTTCATGGAATATATTTCTTTATCCAAGCTCACTTATTTTTTGCAGGACAAAGATTAGCGAGCCATATGATACCATATTGCACACAGTCTAGATGCTGGTTGGTCTCAACTTTTAAAAATAGTTGCTTGACTGCATGTGCTTAACTGTGTAAAGATAAAAATGGAAGAAATGGGACCACCATGTTCTATTCTCTGTCTCACATTCTGTCACCTTGCCAAGCCTCAGCTGGGGATTTGGTTTGGCTGTTATTAGGAGGTTTGGTTTTGAATTTTGCTATTACCTTTATTTTTTTTTTCTTTTTGTCCTTTCACATTTTTACAAAATGTTTAACAACCTATGTCTCTTTCCAAGCCATCTCTCCATTTTTAAACTGGCCCCTGATTAATTCTATCCATGTTATAGCCAAGCACTTTTAATTTCTTTCCTCATCTGTGGAGTAACACAGATAACATTTCAGAGCAGTATTGGAGCAGATTGGCAAATGACTAGGTGTACCGTGATTAGCAACTGGCCAAACTTTAGGGATGTTCCAATTCTAGACAGTCTCATATTTGTATCTGAGAAGTTACTTCACTCTGACAAGAAAGAACCTCACCATCCTCTGAAAACAGCCGCTGTCTGAAATCACCAATTTTCACAATACTTTGCCTCTAAAATTTTCTATTAATTGTGTAATCAATACTACATAGGGAATGTGATCCCTGTCTAAAAGGCAATTCCATTTCATTGCTTTTTTCATATTTTTTCTTAAAACAAAATTGCTTTCAGATGTTTTCACCTGTCCCTACTGTTTCAAACTGGGCTGCAGCAGTTCAGTTTTGTTTGGGTTTTAGAAGTTTTACTACTGATGCTTACCCCATATATTAATTGAAATGAGTTTTTTTTATTCATTTCATAATGTTTTAAAACTTCTTTTTCTTTTAATAACTCTTAGGAAATGGCCAAGATTCTCAATCATCCAAGAGTGTATGCTTTTCTGCACATACCAGTCCAGTCAGCCTCTGATAGTGTGCTTATGGACATGAAAAGAGAATACTGTGTGGCAGACTTCAAACAAGTAGTGGATTTTCTTAAAGAAAAGTAAGTCTACTAATATTTGAGAAAATGACAGTGTTGGGTTTGTTGTAATGTCAAGAACATGTTTCTGAAAACGCAATTATTTGCAACTTCATAATTAAGGTATGAAAAAAAAAGTTCTTTAAGCTTTCAAAGTCTTTGAGTTTTCTGTAAGCCGCTTGATGTGGTTGGCCCCTTTGCTTGAGCTTTTATGAGCATCTTAAGTCTCTGCATGACATGCTTTTAATTTGTCAGTATATTCCTAATCTTTTTCAAATAATGCATTCTTAAATTATTTTTTATACATAAACTACTATATATAGATTGCTTGAAGTTGGAGTTACTGAAGTTGTCTTTAATGTGGCTTTTGAGCATTGCACACTTTGTGTACTAGAAATGATTCAGTTCCGGCAAATGTAAATGGGTTGGTTTTGTGTTTGTTTGTTTGTTCTAATAAGTATTTTATGTCCTATATCTTATGTAAACTTACATCAGTATAATAATACTCTATCTTGCTTAGGGGACTGATGAGTTCTAGATTAATTTCAGAATTACTTCCCTTAACAACAGAGCTAATTGTGAGAAATGAGGAATGTGTCATTAATGTATTTACTTATGCTGACACCAAGATGAAAGTTACATCCACCTGCAAAGCTTTTGTAACTCCAAGTAATAATTTACTATCCAAAGAAGTATTTTCTTTGCTTTTGAAAAGTTAATAGTGACATATTTTGATGGATATTTGTGCACCGAGTGACCAAAAAATACATGTCTGGAGAATCATTTCTGACACCTTGTTTGGCTGCTTTCTCTCTTTCTGCTTCCTTTGTTTGTGTTCTTGTTCAATGACTTAAGGGCCCTGGCATTGTACCTTTGACTCTTAGATTGCATTAAAATACTGGTACATCAAACCAATCAAACTTTCATAATCATTTTTATAATCAGTTTTTATGATAATTGAAAAATTCAGAAAGCTAGCTACATAAAACATGTTATGTAACAGCTGTGTGGGAATTATAACATATATAATATAATAAGAAAGAAAAACAAACTGTGACACAATAGAATCTGTTTTGCAAACTGAATGTGTAATTTATAGGACATTCCTATGCATCTAGGACAACTGATGGAAATGGAGCTGCTTGTCTTCATACAGGTTGATTTGCATTAATTTTCCACCACAAACAATGCCCATGAATTCTTGGCATTAAATTTCATGTGACTATGGATCAGTGTTAGTTTTTAATTAACAGATGTATTGTATTCCCACGTATCTTAAGTGGAACTGTGTTGGTTTATGTCTTAGTTGACTTGAAACTGATTCATTATTCTCTTCAGTAGTTTTAGCATTGGCAGTTATTATCATAACAGCAGCTGGATTTTAGATTTTTGATAACCTAGTATAGCTGGCACATGTTGGGGCATATGGGGATTTATTAAATCATTCAGCTCTTGCACACAGAAAAGAGTGAATTACTTAATTTAAAACAGCTTTAAATTTAAAACAGCTTTTAATTTAAAACAGCTGGTCACTGAGTGTACAGTAACGTATGTCATACGTCTTTTTCCAGGGCGTTTTTTATAGTGAACTTAACAAGGAAGAAAACTGGTTTGATGTCTTGAAGTTAAAGAATAATAAACTTTATTTATCCTGCTTATTAAGAAACTACCAAATTATCTAGTAGTTCCTGCTATAAAATAGTCTCCAGATATTAAGATGGAAAATTCTTTGTACCATATGACAGCAGGATAAACAAGCTATGCAAGGCAGAGAAAACTTTGTTCTGGATATTTGACCATGCTCATCTGTAAAATGAAAAGTTTTTTCTTTGCACTTAAGAGCACAGAGTCTTCATTTGTAGACTTTACTCTTGTGACAGCAGCCAGCTATTATATTCCCATGTAGATATTTACATAAATATCTCGGCACAAAATTTGTCAGAACTTAACATGACTGCAGACAACTCCAGAGCCTAGAGCCAGAATAACTAAAATTAAATATGTGTTTAAACTACTTTAATAGCTAAAAGGGATTATTTCTGTCTCCCATTTATCAAAAAGGTAAACTACAGGAAAAGTAGAACCCCCTATATCTCCTTTCTCTATTGCTGGGGCCATAAAGTCATCCAGAAGCTTCCTACACAGAATGTACAAGGACTTATCAGTAGATTCCACATGTCAGCTTTGTCTCTAGAATGTGACATTTCCTCTGATAATAATTTCACCAAAAGTTTTATTAAACCAATAATTATATATGCTGACCTGCTGAAGAAGTAAAGCCACACATCAAGGAATGTTATGGTTATCTATTAAGTGTTTGATAACTTGCATTCAAACATCTAAGCACATGAAAATTAAGTACAGCAAGTAAAAATGAAAGGAAAAAGGAAAAGAAGCAGCCATGTCATAATTTTTGGTTTGGAACCCCAAGGATATACCAAGTGATTTCTGATTCTTTTTCTCAATCAGGCCAATAAAAACTTTTTTCTTCAGGAAGAAACAAATGCTTTTCCTTCCTCTGGAGAGCTATGAGTGACTGCAGAGGTATCTTCTTCAGAGTGGGTATTTATTTATATCCTGCTGAGCACAGAATACCTTATAGAGAAGTTAGAATTCTCCAAGAGTACTCCAGACAGAGTACTCTTTATATTGAAACTCAGTTTTGTAATATAATGGAGTGTTCTTGACACTCTGTTTCTGTGAAGTTAGAAACGTCACGTTTTTCTGCCGTTTGAGAACTCTCTGCAGGCATAAGCAATAGAAATGGACTTTAAAAAATATTATTGATGTTCTAGTGCTGGCTTTTGATACTCAACTCTTTGTATTTCAGAGCCGTTCTCCCCAACCAGGTTTATAAGAGTAACCAACATTTTTGGTTTATTATGAAGGTCTATAGCAAAATGTGTAGGATAGAAAGCAAGAAAGGCAAATCCATTAGACCTTGAAAAACTGAAGTACAGAAGGCTTGTCTTATTCCTTTTTTTAGGAATTCCTTTTATCATATTTTGCAATTTTTTTACACTGAAATTTCAGTAAATTTGAGTATTCAGGAAAATAACTGTTGAGCAGTTGATATGTTAATCTACATATATCTGGAGATATTTTATATCTATATCTATATCTATATATTTGCTGAGGGTTTATTTGTAAACTATTCTAGAGAACAACAGCATAAAGTGAGGATGTATTGATTAATGTAGAGTGTACATAGTCTGTAAGGACTAAGGACTAGTGCCCTGGTCTGTGGTCTCTGGGGACTAAAACAGTAGTCTGCAGGCACTATTCACAAGACTGATTCCTGCATGAGATATTAGTTTCAATATGTTTGCAGCTGAATACAGGACTTCTAGAAATTGCTGCTAAGTAAAATTTAATCAAGAGATCAATTTAGTCTTTTATCAGAAAGTCTTCATTTTGGTGTCATTATATCAAAATGTGAGTTGTTTTTCAAGTGATCTCAACTTTCAAGGGTCAGCATAGATTATATTTCTGAAAGGTGATGTTTGTAGTTGCAAAAAGAGCAAGACAGCTTTAATTATCTTGAAGTTTTGAAACTTAATCCCTTGAAATTTACTTTTGATTATAAAAGCAAACAATTGGAGTATATTTTAGTTAAAGAAACCTGAGTCTGAATGTCATATTCTGTAATTGCTTGAATAATCAGCATTGTGAGTATATATCCGTTAAAAAATCCTTAGACTGGTAATGTGTTTTCCAAATGTCGTTTGCTTTTGTTGCCCAGACTATATTCTCTCACCTTTTTGGTTTGTGAAGTGATTATAATATTCATCAAAGTTTATATTCATTTTTCCTGTTACTGATGCTTGATAAGAGAGTTGTAAAACCAAAATCTCGACGAATAAAAACGTAGGGAAATTTAGAGCTAGACTGAAACACTATACCTTTCTGTTTTGGAAAACAGTGTAATGCTGAGGAAAAGCTGGGTTTGCCTCCCAGTTTGTTTTGTTTTGTGTTCTGAGATAGATGCATAACATTAATTGTCGGTGGCGGCCGCTGCTGTTCATTTGAGACTGTCTCATAATTCAGACTGGAAACATTGGAGCTTTCCAGTATCATCAGAAAGCCAGCAAACTTGGGCTGCCAGAGGAGAAGCCACAGCTCTGTCAGGCAGAAAGTTCTGGGGTTTCTTTTTACTGGTTCTCCCTTCTCCATTACAATCAGACCTACTCAAAAGCCTCTCCGAGCCTCCATTACTTTTAGTTGTAATCAAGCCTTGATTTTTCAGTATATGTAGACACATAATTACATGCAGTTGGAAAAAGGTAGTAAAGGACCTGAAGTAATAAATGTGTGCAGTGGAAAACGAATCACAAGCTTGGAAGGAAATTAATCACTCAAGTGCAAGCTCAAGACCTAATTGCCCAGCAGTTACAGACAGCTGCCCAGTGTCTGAAGCAGCTAGAGATATTGTCCAAACTGAGAGAAGGTGCTATACAGTCCTCTTGGGACTGCTGGCTTCAGTGAGGCTCACTACTTCCCTGTTGCTTTACCAGGAGTTAAGCTGATAAATGAGAGCTTCAGCAGCTTCCAGGCTACTCTTAGTACTGTTTTTAGGGGTTTGTGGGGGACTCAGCATGCACTGTCTTGTGTTTCTTTTGATGTGCCCTGACTTTGTCTCTTTTGTTGCAGTGGCAGCCAGACTGCATCTGCTTGGGCCTTAGTCACGCTGCTTCAGGGTGGAATAGCATGGCTGGGAGCAAAGTGGACCCTGGTGCTGTCTCCTCCTAGTCACAGTACTTTTTACAGCAATAATTGTGTGTCTGAATGGAACTTTTCACAGTCCATTTTCTCAATATAATTTTGTCCAGTATGTTTCAGTATGGCTGCTCTTGCCTTTCTGAACAATTTCATGAGCTATAATTCTTTTCCCGGTTTCCAGTCTTCCATTGTGACTTTGTTTTTATTCTTGGCATTGTAACACATACCATGAGAGCTTGTGTGAACAATCAGCTGATTATCATGGTCTCCTTCTGTATTTGTTGTGTGAGTGTTGTGCCATTCAGAAGTCTTTGGCTTAAAAATTGTCTCTATTTTATAACAGCCAATTCTGACTGAAATAATGTACAGGGAAGAAACATCTTCCCCAAAGCTTGTTTCCAAATACTGTTATTTGGATGATCAAGGAAATTCCAAACCCTGTAAATAACTTGTAACTGTAAATAATTTTGTTTTGAAAGATGTCCATACAGTAAGCTCCTGAATATTGCTAAGCTCACGTGGGAAGATAAACAGCTAAATGAGTCATCATCAAATTTGCAGCTATTTCAGACAACCTGCAGTTTTGAAGCTATCCCAAGCCTTGTGGCTGCAGTATTGTCTTCATCACATTATCGTGATACTTACTGAAACTCGAATTTGAAGGCAATGAAAAGAATAATTTTAAAATAACCATTTACTATTTTTATATACCTTTTTCTACTCACTTTCAAAATGCAGGTAATTATGAAGTAGACTATATCAACTCACTCACTTTTTTACAGTGTGAATGTGTTTCATGTTCTTTCTCAAAATGCGCTTTTGTTTCTCAGAGAGAGACGTTGTTGAACTCATTTTGCAGATGTGCAAATCGTGTCCCTAACAAACCTTGACAAGTCTTTAAGATTTGGGCTTTTTTTAATGGGTTTTAGCACATCTGTTCTGTCAGTCTGACTACTGCAAATGCAAATGTCATCTGTTTAAAATCCTTATGACGTTCTCTGCTAAGAAATTGCTGAGTGTATTTGGTACTTATCTGTAATTTTATATCTCAGTCTCTAGACTCTTCTCTTTACTCTGTCTTTTGTCTGCTCTTGCAGTCTGAACTAATCACTTTACCAAACGTGTCTTTTTTTTTTTTTTTTGTTTAAATGTTTTAAATTTACTGAGTGCCTTTAAAAGGTATTGAATGAGCACCAAAACGTAAAATGTGGGTGTTTTTCACCACACAGCACAAAGGTGCATTCAGATTTGTGTCTAGACTTGACCCTGGTGTTTCATGGTGTAGCTTTTGATGGACAAGCTCCTTTGTACCACAGGATTAGTTGTCTCTACTCTCGTAGAAATTTAAACTCGTCTTGAAATTTAAATTTGGACTTTGCTAAGTTTATAACCCTTCCTGCCCTGCATTTGATTCACAAGGTCTTGGAAAGAGGTATAATAGGTAAGAGGTTTCAAAGGTGCTGAACACTTGCAGATTCATTAATTTCATTAGGCTATTTTGAACATCAGCATTTAACAAACTACATTTCAAAAGTATATTTTTCTTTACAACTGACTGTGGAGAGACAAGCTTTAGGTATTTCAGGATTTTTTTTTTTTTTTTTTTTTTTTAAACTCTAACATTATTTCAACCAAGCTAAATGTTGTTTTAGGAGGGCAATCTTTCTATTTTGGCCTGTACAGCACTTTGCCCTTTGCTCAGCTAATGCTACTGTACCCTTACTTTCTAGCAAGGAGATACAGTTTTCCTGGAGGGGGAATGGAAGGAGGGAAAGAAATACCTGCATCTTCTTCATCTTTGTCTTTACAGATCTACAGATTGCTCAGTCAGGTTTCATTTAGTTCATGGAGGGACATCTCTAGTACCACAGTTCACAGGATTAGATCTTTTGCCACTCTCTAAATTACTAGTCACCATTTGCTAGCCATAGTCTTTCATGCCAAATGCATCAAGGATAGTGGAGTTTACTGGACTGTAGGTTTGAGTTATTCCGTTGTTTGTGCATCTTGTCAGAGTGTGAGGATGTACACATACAAATACGGATGTCCAAAGCAATTCAAGCAATGTGACGTTAAGATAAAGTAATTCTAAATTTACAGACTACTTTGAAGATTAGTTGGCACTAAAATGTAACTTCAACCTGTTTATTTTTGGGGAAAATACTGTATAGGAAACTATGATTTCAATAAAATTTCTATATGCTCTGTAATTTTTTATGTGAAGTCTCTTTGAATTCTGGAACAATTTGGGTCTGTGTACTGACCTGTTTAAGCAGGATGAGCATGGTACTCCAATTTTACAGCATTTTCTTCTAAAAAGAATACACATGCTTTTCTGGAGATAAGAGAATCATTATGAGAGGGTTAGTTTTGGGTATTTTTCTCCTGATTCTCCTGTTACTGTTCCACTCCCATAGTAAGAACTGGAGGGTGAAGCCTGGGAAATAAAGTGCCCAGGATGAGCACAGCTTCCTGAGTGCAGACTTAGTAAGCACACAGGACATTTGCAATTCAAATCCTTTGAGGTCACAACACTGTCATGCTCTGCTTTGGCCAAAATTTGGAGGAACTGTTTTTTGAATAGTTTCTGGAAAGAGAAGATATGTGCCCATATTAAATCCAAAAACAATTTTATCTGATTATTATACTTAGCATACAAGCTGGCTTACTCTCTACTAAATATAAGTAGTGAAGTTGCTTGGAGTGATTCTTTCTGTATACAGTTGTGGTTAGGCTCGCCTTTTTCTGGGCAGCTTCATCTGCAGTTTTATTCCCTAAAATCCAACTGTGGGAGTATTGTTAGATGATAGAGTAGAAATTAGGAAAGTACATCCAATTCAGTTTCTTAAGTGTAGTAAGATGGTATCTTTTTTTGCTTTTTCCTTTCCCCCCTGAGGGCATGTGAATGTGTTCTTCGGAAGTAATGATATAACATCCATAGTAAGGATATAAGGAAGGAATTGTAAGAATCATGCTGTAGTGGAAACAAGTGTTAAGGCATTTCATATTTATGAGTTTAAATGCTTGTTTGTACTTACTGGGATACTGTATTTCTCTAGTGTTTTAAAACAAAATAACTAAAATCGCTTCAGCTTTTTCTGAATGAATATTTTCATTGTGTTTCACTGTCTTGAAACATAGACCTTAGAACTTGGGGAGGGGGGTCTAACTTGTTTTTAAAATAATAACTGTAATTCATGTAAATTTCCTTAATAGCAGATTGATTTGGCATATAATTCTCAGTTTTAATTTGCTCCAGAGCTTTTAAGCATACCCAAACATATATTAAGATGCATAAGTACTTGTGATAGCAGATTAGTACAGATATAAATCCAAGATACGTGTATACCTTACAGTGCTCAGATGTGCATCAGAAAATTCTGATGATGGTATTAAATTTTCATATTTGATACATTTAAGAAAAGTATTTTTTCATTTCAGTGTGTAAATTTTTCAGATTTTTGGCATAATACTAGATAATAAATTAATTTTGTAATTATGTTATTCTGATCACGTAGGACATTGTGGCACAAAGGAGTTTTTTATGAATGTGGTAGTTGGCCAGCTAATAAGTGCTGATTGAATTTACATTTGTGTGGAGCTTCCAGGGAAAATAAGTTGAAAATAATGAAGAAATAAAAAAGGTAATACTTCTGTAGCTGATCAGTACCTTTACTGGTTATTTTCTTTAAACACAAACTGCTTAAATGAAGAAAACTAGGAAATGGAAATGTGCAAAACCTTTTAAACCTATTTTAAAGTGTAGCTATCCAATTAAAACATTGTCCAGAGGCATGATAATTCTGCTACCCAGAAGTTTTGTCTGTACATCCATTTGGGGACAGTGATACAGATTACTTTATCTAAGCTCAATTTTGTGTTCATATACATCTTATATTGGTCTGTGTATTGTACTCAAGAGTTGATGATTCACCTCTTTTTAATGAGAATGAAATTCAAAGTTGTAAACTTTGTATTACCTGGCAAAGTAAACACAGACCCAAAATTGTAAAAGCTTTGTGCATAAGAGTAGTGACTATGACAGATGAAAGTTTATTTTCCACAGCTGAACCACTTATCTGATGCACTTATTATTTTTGTCTTTCTAGTTTGCTTCTCATCTTTATGTAGAACTCCCTTTTTTTTAGTAGAAGTAATTGACAAAGTACAGCTGTTAAATTGCTTCACAACAGAATGACAATAATGCAAATATGGTTATATGTAAAGGCACAAGAAGCAATGTAAATTTTTCTCAATCCACCTACTGGAAAATTGTAATTCAGATGCAAGTTGAAGCTGGAAAATATGTTAGTGTGCCCAAATGCCTTACACGTAGGAGAATGCCTTACACATAGGAAAATAAAGCTAGAGTGGCTGATTGTAAGCCATTTTTTTCTTGAATCTGGAGAAAATGTTTATCAACAAGACCCAGAGGCCACAGAAATGAATTGCCTTATGTTTTGCTGTGTCAGATTACTCCATGGTTGGCTTCTGGACGAGCTGTGGCCCCTAGCAGGAGAGGCAATTCTGAGACCAGAATGCAGTTTCATACAGACTTGTAGTCAGCTCTGTGGTAATACCTTTTGGATATTATAAACCCCAACAGATTTGAATCAGTCCTCTACAAAAAGCTTTGTATTAAAGAAAACTACTGATCTCTCTGAATGATTTATCTCCGCTGAAGGATTTTTGTTGAGACAAACTTCAACATAAGCCTCCAAGTTACTACAGAAGTGGTAAACACATCTGAAAATATGCATCATGTGGTCGGTCGTAGGGCTGCTGCTGAATTTGTGTGTGTATGTGTGTGTGTCCATGTCCCACAGTTATTTTTTAGCCACTGTGCTTGAAGGGAAATCTACTGTCTGTTATGTAGTGGCTGTATCCCAGACTCTGCAGGGTGAGTGAGGCTGACAGAGGGACTGTAGGTTCAGGTTTGGACAATTGACCGGCATGATTTTTCCACTGCAGTGGGATGACCACTCCCACACTACTGATTTAAGGTTTGGGGAGTACCTGAGTCACTCTATCCTAGAAATGGCTAAGGCAGCCAGCTGGACTCCTAACTGTGACCAGCAAAGTATTTTTTCCAGGTAGCATAATCCACTGCTGCAGTCTCCCCCACTAAAACCTTGCCACACAAACCTGATATCCCCTTTCTGCAGGAAAAAGTCCTTATTGCCATTTATCATAACTTAGTAAACAGAGCAGTTTGTGCTTTGCCAGACTATTTCAGAGCGATGTACAAAAAGAATGTCCGAGTTGTCTGTTCTTTGTCTTCAGCTATGTTAAAATTTGATATAAAAGATAAGATATGGTTGTGTTAAGATTTATGTTCCTTCTTCATTTGTGTCTTTCTTAAATATCATATGGGGTTGATGGCAATAGGTCATAACATGCTTTTGTGGTGTTGATTACCTTAGATAATTTAGTTGTGTTTTGTACAGAATGAAAATTTGTGAGGTGTTTTGAGAGTTTTCATCATTACAAGAATAGCAGAAGCTGAAGTCTGTCTCTTAACGTATGTTTTCACAAAATACAGCTTTTACTTGACAGCATTTAAGTGAAGTACAGTAATTATGGCATTAAGTGATGAGATAATATTTCTGTGTTTTCATTAATAATGCAAATAAACATTTTTTTTCTTAAGGCAAATGTTCAAATAATTCTTAAGAACAAAAAGTTGTTTTGTTGATTGAACTAAATGTGCATTCAAACTGTGATTATGTTTATACAATGACAATGGCTGGGGATTTTTAATTCTCTTTTTGTAATGTAGCATCTCTATGGGATGCTGCCATCCCATGCACAGAGTTTGCACAGAAATTAATTGTTCTTTCCATCAGACTTCTGGTTAAGTTTGAGCATCCTCCTTTTGCTTGTTAACCCTGTCACAAAAGCTTGTTTCATATTCAGTTTAAATCCTCTTCTAATACTCTTGATGAATTCTTGGTATTAGTTTTTAAACTGCTAGCCTGAGATTTTTCCTCTGATCTCCTGAGTTGTTTTTTTCCCCTTGAAACAAGAATATATTTAATGACCTGCTATAAATGTAACTTCTCCTATTTGCCTGAGTGTGTGTGGGGGGGTTCAATTTTCTGATGGACGTCCTTCATAAATAAATAAACTGCCTTCACTTTATGAAAGAAAAAACACATTGCATCTAAATACCTTATCTTTCTGATAATTGAGGCCTAAGTCAGAAACTCTCAATGGTGTCTTCAGAGTATTTACTTCCTAAATTCAATGTGTTGTTTAGTCAAGGAAATCACTCACAGTTCAAGTTCTCAATTACTCCAGTAGCACCTACATTGCCTCCATAGAAAGCCAGAATATAAGGCTTGGTGAGACACAACCTCAATGTGCAAGAGTGCGTGTCCTCCTTGTGCAACTTTCTGCCAGGTTCTGGGACCTGAAGCAGGCCCAAAGAAAGGTTTTTGCTGTGGGAAATGAGGCCTTTGCAAGTTTGATAGATGCTCATAGCCCATGGTAATACTGAGATGCCATTGTTGTACACTGCAGGCTCTCACAGTTAATGCAAAGCCAACTTTATCACCAAAACAAGTTCTGGAATTATTAGCTGTGATTCTGGAGCACAGGATTTTAAAATCTTGCATCTTTCTATTTACTTTTGCACAGGTACAATGGATTTTAGGGCTTTGATTGTCTTTTGGGAGTTCACTACCATCCTTGTCTGTGAAGATAGTGTGCTTTTTAGCTGTAAGGAAAAAGGGGATTTGAGCTCTATTCATTGATTCTCCTTTTGTTCCTGTTTTCCATAAAGGCAAGGTAGCCCATGTAGCTTTTCTAAGTCCTTTTCCAAAGTGACATGCAATATTCAGTAATTGTAGTAAAGTTAATGTGCCTTGCTTTCCTCCTTAAACCTCCCACTTTCCTTTACAGATGCTTATTTTGTATCCTGCCTGTATTTTACCTTCTGTGTGTTAGGGGAGAACCCTAAAGAGCAGTCTCTGAAGATCTTGTATCTAGTGATAAAGAGTTCAGGCAGGTTAGCAGATTCCTCAGGCTCTCACAGTAGACAAGAGGAATGTTACAAAGTCATGAACAGGGTTCACCTGCTGCTTCTTTAATAGCTCCTTCAGTTAAACCTAACACAACTGTGCTCTGCATCATACCTTTGTATTTTTCATATGTGAAGTGGACATTGGAAACCACTTACATCTTTGCTAAGTGCTACCATACTGAGGAGGCTGCCTAGGAAAAAGCTGCATTTGCCACAGCTCTCCTTCAGTCTTGGTTCATTTAGAGATACAATGTGCCTTTCTTCAGATTTTCCATTCTCTTGGATTATTTGCTGTGACTGCAGGAGTCCCTCTGAAGAAGAGAGATTATTTACTTGTCCGTAACAGATTTTACTTAGAGATAAGCTATCTACACATTTAACCCTTCCATTTAGCTGTGTTTCTCAGGTGTAATCAGTGGGCTCTGAGGGGATCTGAGCCACTCCTGTTACCACATGAACTGCTGGCCAAAAGATGTGGGCCTGAAGGATGTTTCTTTGGATGCTGCTGTCATAAAACACATCATAGTTCAGTGCTTGTGCACACCACCATGTGATTACATGTAGGTAACTCATCTTCTCTGAAGTGGTCTATAGGTATATAATTGGTCTTTGCCTTCTCCTTAGAATATTTCTGATCTGTTATTTTTTGTTAATGGCAAACCAAATGCCAAAGAGATTTTTTTGTTGTTACTGTTTTCAAGAGTGAGTTTTTTCCTAAAGGGAGAAATACTAACATTTAAACCTATTCTTAGGCTGAAAACTGGGGTATCTTCTAGAAGAAAATACGGGTGTCCTAGAAAGTGAGAACTGTATAACGTAATAAATATTTTCAAATGGTGTTTTTTTCTGCTAAGGTAAAATCCTATAAAAACCTTTAGTGATTAAAACCTTTAGATGCTTAACTACTATATCTTCTACTCAGCTGATAAACTCTAACCTACTGAAATTCCTGGAACTTCAGTGCTGGCACTGAAACTGAAGGAAGGGAGGTGTTGTGAATTATAAAGACTTGCAATAGATCACAGAGGATGAAATATTTTTCATTGTGCAGTCAGAGGTTAAATCAATAAATAATTTCTGAAGTTATCCCATGTTCTTCCTACCTACTACAAACATGTCTGAAACTCCCACTCACATGGAATAAGCATATTTGGAATGCTGTTACTTAGATGGTAGTTTTGCATCAATTGCTCAGTATTCTCTCCATAATAAATTGGCTTAAATTGTTCGAGATAAAGCTTGTTTCATCCTTAATCATCCTAATTTGCCACTTCCTTCAGACCTCCTTGTATACCATGCCTTCTGTTTTTCCTCAAAGTTGAAAAGCCAGTGTCTGTGTTAGGCCCAACAAGTTATACCCAGACACTGGATTTCAGATTGGGAATTTAGTTTTTGCATCAACCTTGTGGATCTTTCTGCCTAAGAATTCTTTGTATCTTGTGCTAGTATTGCAGAGCCGAAAGGGTGCTGTTGTGCCTCGTAAGCGTTTGACAGGCTTTCCAGGTTCTTTAACTGATGCCCAAAGGCCATTGTGAAACATTATGTGATTTTATAAAATTGATTTCAGTGATACAGTCTGAATTCAAGCACTGCTGTTTTCGCTGAATTGATTGGATTCCATTTTTGTATTCTACTCTCTCTGTATCATACTGTGTGTATTTTATAAAATTATTCATTTCATTTAAGTAGACTTTAACAGGAAGAGTTTATGGTCATTATTAAATTCAAACTTGTGTTCAGCTTGCAAAATTGAATAGTTATAACCACCTTATTTCTTTCATTTGAGACATTTTTCGGTTCTCTCTGTATTGATTTGATTTAATTCTGCAGCTTTAGCCTGCTTCAGAAGTTTGTCAGCTTTTGGGGAGGTCTTTTCCTCTGCAAATTATAATGATTCCCTCGTTAGAATGTTGGGAATCTTAGAAAAAGCTTTTTTTCTTTTCTCTCCGTCAGTTTTGCTATCAATATACTCTCTCTTTGTTTCTATACTCGTGTCTTTAGTGGCAAAAGTTTTCATTCTTTTTGTTTATGAGAACTATTAGATTTAAAATTCCAATCTGAGAACATCATTGATGTCCTTTTATAATGATGCTTTTGAATGTTTTCAGTTCTCTCCCATCTCTTTCATAAGTATTGCTTTTTGACTTCTACCAACTATTTGGGAATTTTCTGAAGTTTATAATTTTCCTTGATATAAGACTGATGCTGGTTCTTGAGCAGTTGATTTGCTCCATCCTGATTCTTACTTCGTTTTCAATTGCAACTGTCCTGCCTAATTTACTAATTTTGGGAGCCTCAGAGACTCTGTTTGGGTTCTGGGACTTCATGTTCCAGGTCTTTCTGTCTTAGCATATCAAGATACAAGAAAATCTGTTTCCCTTAATCTTCAGATATTACTCCTATGCTTTGAATCAGGTTGCTAAACCCACATGGTAGTGATCCTATCTCTTATCTAATTACATATATTTATGTGTGGGAAAGAAGTTATTCATCTCAGTTACATCTTTATTCATCTTCTACTGCTGTTAAATTTACCTGAAACCTTATTCCCTAAATACAATTTTCATACATTGCCTATCCAATGTTGATGGTTCAGTGATGCCAAAGAGCTTTAGTTGCCATAATTGGAATGCTGTCATATCTTTGAATTCTTCATAAAACATACTTTTAATTTTGTCTTTGATGATTCTTCGATAATAACAGCATATTTTAGATTTTGTGCTAATTCTCTTTTAACTTTCAGTCACTGGCAGGTCAAATCAGGTAACTGCTCACAACATCAAGTTGCCTTAATTATTTCTACACAGTATGAATTTGTTAACTTTGAAAGCTTCTTTTTCTGGCTATTTCCCTTCTTTACAATGTGGAAAAACATTTATGTTGTGTGTGTTCCCCAGTATAATAGAGGATATCTGACACATGCAAGCCCAAAATAGTTCGGGTGACCATCATCCTCAAGTCTTCTGTTTGAATAGTTGGGGTGGTTTCATTATCTTTTCTAAACTTCTGAATTTCATTTGGACTTCATGAATAGCTTTGCTATTATTATTTACTGATACTTTTTCTCATATTGGTGTGCATTATTCCTTTTATGTTTGTCTGAATTTTTTTTTTAATATTCCACTTAGTAACCCTACCTTTAGGCAGCAAGGCTACTGCTTGACTTATTAAGATTTATGGCTGTGTATAGCCTGTCAGAGTCCTCCAAAAACAAGGCACCTGAACTTATACACATTTAACAGTCCTTTATTTTATTTAAAGCTTTTGACTATGACAAAATACACTGATAATGATAAGATATCCTAATTGAAATTTTGAAGGCATCTGCAACTTAGTGTCACACTGAAAGTGAAGTAGTTCACTGAACTGAACAGAGTGAAATGAATAAGAGCTTCCCTGAGGCAACAGTGTCTATTGATTTTGTATGGTTTTAACTTTGTCATTGGCAAGCCAGCAGTCTGCATTTAAAATACCATCTTTTCTCTTCCTGATTTTGTGATGTCCTGTATGTGTAGCTTAGTGTGCATTTATGAATCTGAATGTCCTTCAAAACTTTTGAAGGAATGCATTCACTAATTACTTCCATTGACTCCAGTATTCTAAACTGATTTTGTCTTTCACAAAGAAATGGTCTTAAATTACTGGAAATTCTAGACAAAGGAAGCTGCTACCAAAACATTACAAACATGAAGTGTGTAAGAACTTGGCTGGTTGAGGCCATCTTTCTGAGGGGTTAACTAGGATATTTTAGAGCTGTTTTCCTGGTGATTTTGCTTTTTTGTCGCATGTCCTCAACTGCATAGCAGACTGAGCCCATTCCTCCACCTGCAGAGAAGCCACAGTGTTTTGCTCTAAATTATATTTTAGTAACTGATACATAAATTAATATTTTATTTTTATGGACCAGTCCTGTCTAATCTCTTATATTCTGAACTCACCTGCTCTTTGGGTATACCTGAGAACAAAAGACATACTTCTCACAGCCATTCTGCTACTTTCCAGTAAGCCAAGTGAACAGTGCTTGCTCATAAAGATGGATATTATTTCTGGTGTGTTTTCTTTAAATTCCAATTGTTATCAGAGCATGTAATGAATGGGATGAGACAGTGATCTACAGACAGTGTTTGTTGTATGCTGTCACTCTGGTGATGCCCATTACCTTACAGTCATGCCCAGTTCTTTCTGTATATTGTTTCAATTATATTTTTACATGAATGAATGAACGAATAATTCTTTATACGTCTTTGATAGATTTACTTCATGATTTTTAAAAATTAATTCTTTTATTAAATTTATTTTTAAATTTATAATTATTTAAATAAATTCTCTGTTTCCCAGTGATCCAAGTTATATTGCATTATGTTGATTGAAGTACGATTATCTTGAAATATAATTAAATTTATCTTATCACACTTTAATTAGTAAAACATACTGTATTTCTTTGAAGTTAAGCTCATGGGTTTTGGCTTAATAAGGAAAGAGCATTGCTTGTGAATCTGAAGTGTTACCTCTGAAAATTTTATTCTGGACCTATATAGGTGTTGTGTTCTGAGTACATCCCAATCCTCGTATCACACTTTGGTCTGAGGTGTTAAGACCATATAGTCCCATTTGCCAGCGTATCATGGAATAAAAATGAAAATCTTTGAAGTTACACAATAGCAGCTTTGAATCTTTATGCAGTAGGGGGTATGTTATTGGAATTTTGAGACAAATACTACACTTGCTCTTAGAACTGAGAAATTTATTAATATTCAAATTTACTTCTTGGGCTTCTGATAGAAGCAGTAGTTCCCTATGCAGCCTCTTGCCTGTACATATATTGCTCTTTAAGGGGAAAAAAAACGGTCTAGAGAGGTGATAGTAAAAGGTTTTGACCTGTGAGGTACTTGATACATAAGGAATATTGACTCTGAAAAATTCACTTTTAAAATGTATAGGAATGTACAGCAAAAACTGCCTGGTGTAAAACTGCAGTGTTGTTTAGTTAGAGTACATGAACTATGATTTAAATCTCTCTGGCTGACATTCAGGAAAACTGCTTATGGCTGCTGAAACCTTGCCCTAGACAACCTGCCTGCTACGCTGTTAAAGCTGTGACTCTCAGATTTAATTGTAGCAAAACATTTTGTAACTACTGTGTCAATAACGATGTAGCGTATAAGCTGCTGTGGTTTGGGTAATCAGCTGGTATGGTAAAACTTGTGTTTCATAAAGTCTTCTAAAAATGGAATGGAGGTTATGTTAAATTTTAGTGCACACCATGCCTATGTTGTTAACTGCTGTTTCCTTCATGACATTGATCCTTTCCATGTAGATGTTTGCAACTGGAATTATGTGGTGATTTCTCACAAAGTTATAAGACAGAAAAAAGATCCTGTCAAATTGTTTGTATATGTTTTGATGTGAAAGAATCTCTTTTAAATCTATCAGCTGTTTGGGGGTAACTCTTTCAAACTGAGCATGTTTCCGTCAAAATCTGCTTAATGTCTGTCCTGCCATTGTCTACTATTTCTCTGTGCTGCAGAAGTTATTAATACAAATGATCTTGAACCAAAACCTTGAAATAAAATATCTGGCTCACTGGCTATTTTAGTTCCACATTTTTTTAACTTGATCAATTCTTGGTTGTTTCAGACACAAGTCTTACATTCTCTGTTAAAATCTTGCAACTTGTCGTACTGCTGCTACTCCCTTGATAACCTCTTCTGTTCCCCTTTACCACCATATTGCTGACTTTGCCCTGTCTTTGAAACATGCTTGGCTTTCTTTTTGTTTTCAGTTCTAGCTTATTTATTTTCTAAAACTTACTTCTCTCTCATCCCTTACCTTGGGTAAGGTCCATTACTTTTTGCTACCTGCTCACTAGAAAACAAATTAACCCATACCTGAAAGAAAAATTTTAAAAGCAGATCATTTATTCAAATTCTAGAACTATTTTAAAAGATTTTTATCATGTTGTGCCTGTATTGTTGCATGCTGTCAACACCCCTCTCAAAAAGGATAGGTTACTGTGGGCAATGTTACTGTAAAAACTAACAGATTATCAGAGATCTGGCAGATCTTCACACAAAGGAAATTAAGGACTCTTCAGTCTGGAAGAGTGCTAATTGAGAGGGACTAGAACAGAGGTCAGTAAAGTCATGGAGCACTGAGAAGGTGGGCAGAGTTGTCACTGGTCTCTTCCAGCATAACAATTAGGGGACATCAAATGGAATTAGCAAGTGGAAGGCTCACCAGAGATTTTTTTTTTCTTTCAAGTGGTTTTGATATGGAGTGGTTTAGATTCAAGGGGAGACTTATTGGCAAGTTAATGGAGAAGAAATCCATCAGAAGCTACTGATTACAAAAACACCTCTCTGACAAAATCCAGTTGCAAGGACGAAGGAATTCTGGCGGGGCTTAACATCTGAAATGCTTTCCTGGGCTACTTCTGACGCCTATTGCTAGAAGGAGATTGCTGGCTTAGATGGACCTTTAGACCAGTGTGTCATATCTTCAAGATCCCTGAAACATTGCAGGACTGTAGATTATAGAGGGGCAGAAAGACATGTTCAGAAATTTTTTTTTTTTTTTAATTAGCATTTGTTAATGGAGCCCTGCTTGCAATTTTTTCATTTGGTTTCATCATGCCAAAAAGGCATGCTAATCATTTTGTTTTATATGCCTGATTTCTGTGTCAGAGTGAAGAGCTAAATGACTGTCACTGAAACAGACGTGGATGGGTCCTTAGAGCCCCAGACGTTTAGTGTTGGTGATAAGCATTGTGTCAGACTGAGAAAAAGTGTATCATATTCTCAGCTACTCATGGCTGAGATCCTATTATTTCTGACCATGCCTGACAGCTCTAATGTTAAACAGTGAAGGGTCATAGAAAATTAGTGTAATTTCAATGGCTGCTTTAGAGCGGCAAACATTGAGTCAGTTCCCAAGAACAGTTCCCTGGTGCAACCCTTAATAAATTCAAACTTTATTTTTAGGATGACCTTTAGTAATGCGAGCCTTGATCCATTGAGATGCTGTTCACTTTTGATGCATCTCCAAATCCCTTTTTTATGCATTTTAAATCAACACACGCTTATTGTGAATTTATGTGTGTGGATAGATGGAGAGATGTAATTTAAACACATCTGTTCAAATATGCATTTCAGATCAACTTGGTGCCGGTTCTCATAATACGGCTGAGTTTTTGACGGGTATTATATCCCTAAAGTACACAGCAGATGGTATTTATTAGAGATTGAATGGAAATGAAGTTTAAGGATGTTGAGCTTTTTGTCTTAAGTCGCTCATTTTTTAATCATAAAACAATAATGATCTGAAGTTATAAATCCGTAATGAAGTTCTATAAAATGTTTCTTGTTTATGGGGAGAGTAGAACACCTTATATTTGAGTAAAGTTAGTCCAAGCCTTAATTGTGTGGTTTAGTTTTTGGGGGTTTTTATTTTTTTTGTTTGTTTGGTGGTTTTTTGTTTTTTTTTTTAGGAAAATTGATAATGGGAGGTATTATTATGTTTCTCCTAAACCATTTGGGCTGTATCTAGTAGGAACTCTGGCAACCTTCACTATAATTGTTTGAAGAGAGTAAAACCATGTGTACTCTTTCATCCTCAGGCAGTGAGCCATGCTAATTATGAGATATACTTTTTATCTAGGTCACTATTCCCTGGTAACAAGGACAGCCCAGTCCCTACTCACACAGTCCTCCACACCTATACCTTCTGAAGTTGAGCTCTGGAAATCAGGTCTCCTCACTGCCTCCAGGTGTCATTCAGCCCAGTTTTTGAAAGAGCTCTTCGGGGGGCAGGAGGTGGGTTTGGAAAAGAACCGTCATTAAAAAATACCTATTCTCACTCTCAGTTAAACTGTGGGAGCTGTTAGATTGTGCTTCTTCATCACAGAAGCTTTTCTACAGCCTTTTAAAGGTGACTTACATCAAAACTACTAACGACTCCAGATTCAAACTCATATTAAGCTACACTTGCAAATCCGATGGACACTGCTGCAAATCTCAAAGCTCAGGAGTATTGTGTTCCCTGTGGGAATCACCACCAGGAGCAGCCTCGAGTGCTCTGTAAGGTGTGGAATGGAAAAAGCAGGATACATCCCCTGACTCTGTAGCCGTCAGGTTGGACTTAATATGTAGTTTCTGCTACCTTTGAAATTTGAAGTGTTTCGCTATGAACCACCTCCAAATTAAGTGGTAGCATTTAATCGCCTTGCCAGTTATTCTCCTAGGTGTATATACCTTCTTTTAGGGACATTTGCAAGAATACTCTGAAAAAATACTTTGAGGTCATGTCTGCCTTTCATTTGCCTGATTTGTTATTTTTTTAATCAAAGCAAGCATGAAACAATATGGCATTACTATTAATTTTTCCGGTTTGTTGTGTCTTGGGCATCAATTTCAGAGAGATATGATCCAAGCTGTGAAAATAATTTAAAAAAAAATATTAAAATTATGCATTTTACACACATAAACAAAATAGGACTTACTTAAACATCTGCTAGTATTTGTTGTCTCAATAGTTGAGTAGAAGTGAGTTTACTTATAAATCAAGCCATTAAAGACTTTTACATGAAGTATCAACATAGTTACTTTTTTTTCTTTAATTCAGCCAAACTGAGGTGAAAGAGAACTGATTTGTGAGACAACCTGGAGTTGTGTTACACAACAATAGAGAACATTTTAAAATACTTGAAATAAAATAATTTCTTATATCCTATATAATTCCTGTATAAATATTTTTAAATATTAATGTTCATGATATATATATAGCTGCATTTTAATAAGGTGTCTTACCAAAGGGTAGTTTAGATCTAGCCATAAAGCTCAGTATGTTATGATTTAAAAAACTTTACACAGAAGTGTTTATGACATGTCTATTGTCATTTAACCAAGGTACTTTCTAGTTTCACTCTATGTGTAAATCAGTTCAGCAGTTGATCTGAGGGTTCAAAAGAACTTGTTTTTGTGACACAGAGGTTCTGAACTCACACATCCTGGACTACTTTTAAACACGTATGGAAAAGATTACTAAGGAAAACATTTTCAGTGGATATCCATTTATTAGACGCCTGTTCATCCATTGTGTAATTTAGAGTAAATCATAAATGGGAAAGAATGGAGAACTCCCTGCTTCAGAAATTATGTTCAGGTTTAGTCCCCTAACTGCAGACACTTAGATGTATATTTTTCTGTGCTGCATTCATAGTCCATGGAGAGACAGAGAGGGAGAGAGAAGTGCTGGAGGATTTCAGAACTGAAATAGGCTGAATTCCTTTCTCAAACTGTGGGGATTTTTCCATGGCTTAATCCTCAAGTTAATCTCCATATAGTCAAGAGAGAAGCGGGGTGAAGTTTCCTGTTGTTCCTGGGCAGTGCTTCCAGCTGAGCAGTCTGTTTCTCTTGCGCTAACTCCAGCTTGTGTGACTCCTCAGTGAGCAATTCAAGTTGAAGTCAGAAATCCCACAAGGCTAGGCCTCATGGAGAACAGAGAAAGATTGGGGGAAGAGGGCTTCTGCAAGACTGTGTGTGGTCAGGGGGAAGAGGCAAACATGTCCTTCAGCTCCAACACAAAACGGCATGTTGAGATGTCTGTTAGGCTCTGTAAATACACTTGAAAGACCAACTCAGATAACTTCAAATTATTTCATCCATTAACTCCATTTCATTTGCATGTTCTCTGAATGGGCGTATACTGCAGAAGCGCTCTAAAACATAAAATAATGTATGATGCTGGAATAGCATTTCAAAATAAACTGGGTTTATTTTCAAAAAAATTCCACTTTTTTCCCCTAGTATTTTTGCAATGCAAATTTCTAATTTATGTATCAAAAAGTTGCTATGTCATCACATTTTTTGTTTTTACTTTAATTACTATAGGTTACCCAGGCAGTTCTCATACCTTTCTGTAAGGCCATATAATGTTTTCTTTTTATTCATATTGCTATTATTCTAATCCAGTATTTTGTTATACTATAAGGGCTGGAGGTGGCTGATCTTGCTTAAGAGCAAGTTGGTGGCTTTGAGTCATTCTGGATTTAAATGTTAATTGCTGAAATGGAAGTGGGAAGAATATGTGATCATGCTAAAGAATTTCAAGTGGTCATGAGAGTAGCTGAAGGTGGTAATTTTAGCTCCTTTACATAATTTCTTCCCCAAGTATGGATTTGGTTTGTGATGGTTATTACTAAAGGAAACATTTTCTGTAACTAAAACCACATGAAATGGTCCATGTAACAAGTGAATCCTAGAAATGTTCAGTTTTTCTGCTGCTTTTCTTAGAAATATTGCTCTATGAAAGTGGGGGGTGGAGGCTTGGTTTGAATTTTTCTTTTTCTTTTTTTTTTTTTGGACAGCTTCACACTTTTATCTCTTTTCTAAGTTACTTGTCCATGACTTGACTTCCAGGCATCAGTCTCTTCCTTGGGTCTGTCTTTTTTCTCTGACCCCAGTGGCTGACTTGGTTCGTCTTTAGGCAGAGAGTAAGATGTTGCTTTTCTTCTGTATTCTTTCAAACACATCTTGTTCTTCCTTTCTGTGAGGTTTGGATACCTGTGCTCTCAGCACTTGTTCATACATGTGTTTGTCCTCACAGCATCACACTGTAAGATGAAGTAGTTGCTTCTTTTTGAGTGGTTAGAATTGCCCAAGATGGTCGGTGTTCGCATTGTTAGTCTAGCTCAGTATGGCAAAACATCACTCTGCATGAGTAGGTGGAAGGAATTTATGTGTGTAGAGGAACACAGAAGAGAGAATATTCAGGAACCCTAAGTATTAGGGCTGTATTATCTTATGCATGGCGTTGGTTATTCCTCTGATTCATCTTTTTCTGAAATTCCACAGTTTTATTGTAAAATGTTCCAATTAAGAGTCAACATGTGTTCTCTCCTACACCGCAGAGCAAGGGCTTCTCTCCTACAGCCCACTAAACATTCGTGGAAACTGAATGTTGAGACTAACTGTAAATGCATTCATGTAATAAATGTTACAGGGGATGTTCAGCAGTTTTTTATTTGTTTGCTTCAGAATAGATAAGCAATGTTTCATGTAAAAAAAAAAACATTGGCTGATGCACAAGAACTTGTTTTTGTGTGATTTTGGATCATATTTCATAGCTGGGGCAATTCTTAAACATCATCTGAGTCTGTGTAATGAAGAATTTTGTGCTGCTTTCTTTCAGGCTGTCAGAGAAAAGGTCACTTTAATTTTCAAGTGTGTATGTGTTCTATATTTTTCCATAATTATATCTTTCTCCCCCTCTTTTTTTCATTAAGAAAGTATGTGTTGCATGTGGAACTAATTGTACATATTTTTGTTCATCGCTGCTTTGAAAAAGTCTTAAGAGCTTGATTTTTGTCATTTTGGATTTTATTCTGAGTGATATCTCATGCTTTTCTCCCCTTTTTAAACTTCTTGTTAAACAATATAATCGGCAGTGATATAAAAATGCACTATGCAATGTCATATTTTAGGCAGTTACACTGGATTGAACTGTAATTAATTGCTGTTGCTGAATACACCGTGGTCCTTATTCTCTTTTTGTACCCAGTCTTTTCTTTGTGTGTAATAATTCCATCCAGGAAGAAATCTAATTACTAAGATAATTAACACCTTATCAGCAAATGGAGCTCAGACATTTGTAGAGTTTATGAATTTTTAAAATATGTAATTTCCTTTTAACTGAATGACAACTGGTGTTATGGAGAAAAAGAGCATATTTTATTGTATCTAGCTTGATTGGACCTTATAATTCATGTTGCTATAGAAACAACCAGGCCTTTATAAAGGATGGTATTACTACTACCATTGGTAATAAATGCTTTGACTGTTGCCAATAGTGTCATTAAAATGGATAAAATAACTTCATTATAATGGTTTTGTCAAATGTAATGAATGTTCTGTTCATGTTCTG
The DNA here is from genome assembly GCA_013397935.1 of Dasyornis broadbenti. Lineage (NCBI taxonomy): Eukaryota > Metazoa > Chordata > Aves > Passeriformes > Dasyornithidae > Dasyornis > Dasyornis broadbenti. The sequence goes on along the minus strand of VZRN01004542.1, from coordinate 1,763,928 downwards.
AGAAATGGCAGCTTATGTTAGGTGGCATTGGTTTATAAAGTAATGTACCCTTTCTTCCATGAGCTTACTACTGCTGCACAAAATATTTGTGGTATGAACAAAATCATGTTGCAGGGTACACTGCTTGTCTCTTCACTCGGTCCTTAAAGATAAGGAATTTTATTGTTACTTGATATCAAGCAAAAGTTCTTTTCTTGACATTTGTCAGTCTTAAGAAAGCAATGGTAACTGAGGGTGTTGAGCCAACAGCTCTGGGGTTTTCTGCTGTTCTGCACAATATCCAGCTTGTGTTTCCCATTTAGGTTATTGGATCAAGTCCTTGAAAATGTTCAGGTTTATGCTGGTTTTGATTTGTCATTCAAATGCCATCTTTTAACTTCATCTATTTAATATAAGCTCATTGCCAGTACTTAAAATATTGGCAATATTTAAGTTTAGAAAAAAAATCACAAAATATATTCACTACCGTATACGATTTGTCTGAAGGCTGTTGTGGTGAATATAAGCTATGGTCTAATTTTGCACCTGATCAAATTAATAAGAACGGTATTCTCCGCTTCCCTTTTCTTGGGTCTTTTACCAACTCTTTTTCTGGTAGAATGCATTGTTTCAGGAAGTTCTTCTTTCAGGAAGTTTTTCTTTCAGTTATTCAAACTTAAGTTTCTTCACTGACTATAACCACAGCATTATTTTTTTTTCCTCTGGTTATGAACTGTCTAATAAGAAATTATAATTTTCTTTGGCTATTCAAGTGCTTTATAAATGTAATTTAAATTACATTGCATTGATGTTCACAGTTCTGCATTGTCTTATCCTGAGGAGGGGAAGAGAGCCTTCCATCCATTTCTGTATGTTAGAGACAGTCTTGGAGACCCCTTCTTAAGCTCAAGTATGAACTTTGCTTGTGACAGTTGTCTTTATGCCATTTACCCCTAAAACAATCTCTCTCAGCTGTTCCCTTGCCTGTAGCCTACGTAAGTGCTGTAGAATTATTTAGGTAGGAAGGGACCTCTGGAAGACATCTCGTCTCTTCCCCTGACTTGAAACAGGGCCAATTCAAAGTCAGATACCACCAATATCTTTATACAGTTCTTTCTTTTCTCCGTAAGTCATATTTTCTCCAGTTTATCATTTGTACAAACAGTGTAGAGTCAACTCTGCGTTGTGGAAACATCTCATCTGTGTCAGGAGGGAGCACTGAGCACTGTATATTTCTGCCTCTCTGCAGAAGACGTTTATCATTTTTCCCACTCTACATGAGCAGGCTGAATACAAAACAGGGCTGTGGCTTCACAGTTTCTCCCAAGGCAGTGGTCATCCAGCTGACTAGTGTCAGATTTGGAAAACTGAGTTGGTGTCTCCTGGGTCACTGAGAGTACTCTGTGAATACTATGCATTATTCATCTCTTGGCTGCAGGGCTTTTTTCGGGCTGTGTCACAGAAACACAGAAGGGTTGAGGTTTGGAGGGACCTATGGAGGTCATTTTTTCCAACCCCCTTGCTCAAGCAGTGCTAGCTAGAGCCAGCGGCACAGGACCATTCACCAGATGGCTTTTGAAGACATTCAAGGTTGGAGACTCCTCGAGCTCCCAGGGCAAGATGTGCCGGTGCTTAATCATCCTCATTTCCTGGTGAGGATCACACCACTTGAGCCCTCATGCCCTTGGCTATCGCCAGAGCTCTGTAGTCACTTTTAATAGTGTCCGGGTTTCCACTGGCACGATCATTTATTCTCACATGAAGAAACAGCAGTGAGTAGTAGTCAAAGGGCCCCACAGCACCCTGGATCCTGGCAGACAGCAAACCTCTCTAGATGGCTGGTGGGGTTAACAGAGGGGTGCCTGTGTCTGCCAGAGCAGGGGGTCACCCATTACAGTGACTTGATGTTTCTTCTTGGTAGCCCTGTGTGGTTTAGGGGTTTATGGCGACCAGATCCTTTGCTTGTCAGCATATCTGCCTCCACTTCAACTTTGGGAGTAATGAACATATTTTGTAATTGTAAGGCTTTAGGTTGGTCAAGATATTTCCAATTGGAAGTCACTAGCTTCCATCCTTTCCCTTCTCCAGAGCCCTTGCTTCTCTTGGTGTAGTGGAAGTTGACACTACATGCTTCTCTACTGCACATCAAGTGGCTGAGGTTCTTCAAACTGTTGAGTTGCAGAGAACCATAGGTTGGAAAAGACCTGTAAGGTCATCAAGCCCCCCAACCATTAACCTGGCACTGCCGTCTCCTTTTCATCTTCTCTGATGCTGCGCAGCCTCATGTAACTCCTCCACTTGGAGGCACATCTCCTCCAAAATAACCCAGCTCCAGAGGGTCAGAGGACTGTCTCTCCTGACATCAGAGATCAGGCTGCAGGGAGTCCCTGGTGGCTGAGCTTGAAGGTCTGCATCCACCGTCTGAAGCTCAGTTTGGGTACAAGCCTTGATGGCTGCTTCAGTATCTATTGGTGAAAGTGTTCATGGCATGTTCCTGCTATGTCCAAGACTGTGACGGTGGCACAATTTCAACTGAGACCCCCCCCCCCTACTTCACCCTCTTCTGTACATCCTCCTGTGTCTGTGGACTGTGCTCTCTTAATCTGATGTGTGTAGGGGTTCTGCCAGTCCAAGGGCAACAGTTAGGAAATGTTGATCTTGCTTAAATAACAACTCAGTGCCTGTACATTTGGGAACTTAAATGTTTTATTTTCCTTTTAAAGCAAAGCATAGACTGATGTTTTAGAATACCGAGTAAGAAATTAACTTGTGGCTAAAGATATATTTTTGGCTTCTAAGCCAATTTTGTTCAAATCTGCTAAGTTGTATGACATGTCAGTCCCCTCTTTCAGATACCCTGTTCTACTTCAACAGCAATATTAGAAAATGTTAAATAGTTGACATTTTTTATTGACTAAGGCTCAAAAAGTTTACATTTTATGGGTTGAGCAATGAGAATTCAAGAAATAACATGGTCTGCTGATTACCTCTAATTTTGAATTAAGGAAGAGTTGATCCAGATGTTTTTACTCTTCTGTCACAATCCTAATCCAGTATTTGCTGTGATATCTTCTATTCCTTGTGCTCTCGGCTGAACACCAAATGCATTTTTCATTATCAAGGAATGGTGTTAAAATCTTTTTTTTTTCCCAAAGATCCTTTTAAGTCTCAATTTCTGTAGATAAAATTGAGGGTTATAAGTCTAGGCACACTAGCTTTTAAGGTAGCAAGACTTTTACAGGTCCTTAGTTAAGTGTTTCTTTCTACTTTCTTTACAGAGTACCTGGAATAACAATTGCTACAGACATCATTTGTGGTTTTCCAGGGGAGACAGATGAAGATTTTCAAGAAACAATGAAACTTGTAGAACTGTACAGATTTCCGAGCTTGTTTATTAATCAATTCTACCCACGCCCAGGAACCCCAGCTGCAAAAATGCCTCAAGTTCCAGCTGCAGTGGTAAGATCCATTTTCAGATGCCTTTAATATATAAAGCATGTACATGAAAATGTACGTTTCCTGGAGAACTGTGCAATGCTCAATTGAAGGATTTTTTCAGTCCGCTGAGGAAAATTATGCTAGCTAGATCACTAAATGTGTTTTCAAATATAAATGACTGTTCAGATTGTAAGGAAGGGTAATACAGTTATACTTCAGTTATACTGAAGATCTTGTTTGCTTTCTATCAAGTTTGGGGTGAATGACTACCAAGAGTAGTAGCTGACTGATTACACATATTCATTTTTTTTCCGTTTTAAGACTTCTGTGACTCCAGCTATCTCAAGCTTATTGTGAGTAATTATGCAAAATATTAATAATAGAGCAGTGATAGTCTCTGATTTATTTGTGAAATATCAAATTTACAGGCCACTTCTTCTTGAGACTCTCCTTATGTACTGCTTATAAACTTTACTTCCTTCAACCTGCGTGTTAAAGGTCACAAATAAAATTGCATCTAATCTTTCATTTTTAGTTGTTCCTTGTCTTCCCCTTACCCATCCTTCCTTCCTTCCTTCCCTTCCTCCTTCCTNTGCCTTTCTCATTTTTGCACAGAATGTTATTTTAATGGTTAAAGCAGAAGATCAAATAGGTGGTCATATTACCCTTCCTTTTTGCCTCCTTTTGCTGGCTTGTTTTTACTTTTAAGAACCTTTGTTGCTCACTCTTAGCTAGAACTCTGTTAGCTTCGTCGTCTTCTCCTCCTTCCTCCTTCTCCCTTCCTCCTTCCTCCTTCCTCCTTCCTCCTTCCTTCCATCCCTCCTTTTCTCTCTCCCTCCCTCCTTTCCTCCTTCCTTCCATCCCTCCCTTCTTCCTCCTTCCCTCCCAACACTTTCTGGCTGTCAACATTCTCATCTTAAATTCCAAGGTGAAAACCAGCCTGTTTTTATGTAGAAGGTACATGGCTATTGACTGTATTTTGCTTGATAAAAATAGCTATTTATAAGCAATAGTAGTAGCAATCATATCAGAAGGCATGGTTTGATTTAATTAAAATAAATTGAATTTATTATTTTTGTAATCTGAATATCAAAACAGAAAAGTATATAAGATTGATGCCTGTAGTAATTCAAATCATTATTATATTATTATGGTCATAAATAACATTTATATTTCCTTTCAGTGTAAGAATGAAAGTCAGCCAGCAATGTAAATCAATTTAAATAAAAACCTATTTCTTTCAATTTATGTATCCTGGTACACCAACATGAAGTCAAAACAACATATCAGGACTTGTATCCCTTTGCTTATATGTCTGAAAGCTAAAGAAAGTGTTTCTGCTTACTCTCAGTATGTACCATGAATTCCATAGGATGTGTCAGCTGCTGGAGACATAAAATGAGATTATATTTGGCTTCTTCATTTTATTGTAGTTATTGTTCTTCAGTTTAGTGTAGTGCAGCTTGAGCAATGACTGTTCATTTATTAGAGGCAATCTCATAGTAGAGAATTGTAAGTTTTCAAATACAAATACCTGCTGTTGAAGTAGTCTCCTTAGTGTCACCAACTCACAGTGCTGTGTTATTTTTCTGAGTTTTAAATGCTTTTTATATACTTTGGTAAATGAAAAAAGTTCAGAAATGTAGTTTTTGGAAGGTAGGAAGTTTAAAAATGAAAGCATTGATTTATGTCTCGGGTTTGTATTCCTTCATTCCCAGGTTTTTCAGCATGCTGTTTTCACGGGAGATGCAGAGAGCCTAAGTTAATTTACCCACTTCTGTTTAACTGGGTGCTTATGGGAAGACAGTATGCAAAGAGATAAATTATTAAAAGAACATTAGCTGTTCTGTAGTTAGAAGTATTACTTGGAAAATGGTAATTGTCAATTTAACCCAGTTTTACATTCTTTCTTCTTATTTGTAGCACTAGTACTTATTGCTTTTGGTGAATTAGAACCTTCAAAGAAGATGGGCCCTCTAATCCAGGGCTGATGAAAATCTGTAATTAATAGATTTTTTTCTCTTTTTTCTTTTTTTCTTTTTTTCCCCCTGTAGTCCTTCAAAAATCCTGCGTTATGAGATCCTTTGTTCTTTTATCTCTTAGTAGAAATGGAGAGCAACTACTCAAACAGCAGGAAAAGCTTGTGCTAATCTCCTATGTTTTATATTCACACTACTTCTAGACAGCAGCTGATGGTCTTTCCTGCATTACCAGAAATGGACAGGCATTTAATTTGTCTTTCCTTGCTTAGAGTAACTTATGTTTCTGTACTAGGAAAAGGTAGTAGCACACAACCATCCTTGTTATGCACTCTGACCCTTTCATGAAATAATAGCCACTTTAATGAATTCATTTTACTGCATTTGCATTGGGTAAGAAATAGCACACGCACTGCCATCCACCTGGTCTGTGCAAGTGTCTGAGTGTACATTGGATCACCAGTCTGAACTTGTGAGCTTGGTGCTTCCACAGGATGTTCATAACAGCATCCTCTGCAGTGGATCTGTTGGTAGGATCTCTTGATGGGAAAAGAATTTTGTCTGTGTTGTTTAACTGCAGATGCTGAGCCAGTGAGGAAATTATTTGACCACTGTTATTTTTTTTTTTTCCCCTAAAGACTGCATGTGTTTGCCATGTTATTTCAGTTTCTAAATACTTCTGCAATAGTCAAATCTATTGCTAATTGCAGACTGTTCCACCTGAGTGAGTTCCACTTCACCAGCTCTGGTTCAAGATGGCTCTGGTGATTCTGCCCAAGCATCACAGCTGCAATAATAACATACTTGCCATGTCAGTTCCTTTTAGGTTTGCTTTTTTTGGAAGACCTTACCGCTTCTAGAGACAGTCTGTAGTATATCAAGCATAATAATATTTAGTACTTTCATATTTTAGTGAATCATGTTAATGATGATCTTAAATATAATTGCCCTTTTGGAGAAAATCTTCATTTGAGTTTATTGTAATAGGAAAAACAATCAGTAGGTCAACATGGAATCATCCCTTCACATAGATAATTTATTGTTGAAAGCCTTACAGGCACCAATATTTTGCTAAAAGGGCAGATGACACTAATCCGGATGGACAGTTCTGCCACCATAAATTCAGAAAAGACAGCTAAAGCTACAGGCCTTTCTTATTTCTCCTGGAGAAAAACTGTCCATGGAGAATCAGACATCTGTCTAAATGGTCTCATCATTTCGTAACATCAATTAGATTATGCTTACCATAAATACTCTCCGCAGTTTAGACAAAAGTTAAAACAAACCTAGGCATGATTTATTTTTTTTTTAATAAGCAATTACAGTAATGCTGAGTCATGTGCATGGAAAATGAGCAAAGATGTTGTCCAGAACTTAAATACTGCCCATTTTTTTTTCTTGCCTTTGCTTCCATTTTATCCACCTTCTGCTAAATATACTGTTTCAGAGATGAGTCTGGATGCTCCTTATGTCCAGTGGGTAGAAAATTCTCACTCTGAAGTGTGTTAATGATGAAATGCTACTTTGTGCATTGTTATTGCTGCTATTATTGTTATTATGTATCTGAATTTCTCCCTTTCCTTACTGTGTTTACTTGTAAAAATGATTGTGCTGGTAATTGCATAACTCAAATTACAGATACTAGTTAAACTAATAATAAGCAATGTAAGAGAACATGATTTAGATATATGTTGTAGAGAATTCATAGTTAGCTGCACTGCAAAGGATCAGAATAATTCTAAGTGTGAAAGTTACTCTTTTTCTCTAAAATTATTAAGAGTGTGTAAAACCGTATATTTTTGATAATTTTAATTTCTCTGGTCTCTATTTTTTCAAGGCAGCTATTACTCATATGGGGACTTGCAAGACTATTTTTCTGTCCTTGCGATTTGGTCCATCACAATTTCTGAAACATTAGGGGAGATTATCATCTCAGGATCAACTTGACTTCTGTCACTTGGAAATTACATGAGGAAATAGCCATTTTGAAAATAAGGATCATAACAAGGTACAATTAGGTTCATCTCTACTGAGAATAGGAGATGGCAGCTGTTTTGAGAGCAGTAATGTGACTGCAGCTTCATGATTACACTGCCATCAACTGCAGTGCTGATTCTAATCTTTCTGTATATATTTTCAATACCGTAAAAAATCAGGTTTCAATTATTGGTGTAATTATTAGGATTTTTTTTAAAAAGCATTTTTAGTGACATCTAGATGAAAGACTTTATATTCACTTTCTCTTTCCTTCTCTCTTTCTTCATATAATTCAGATAATTACGTTGCTCCCAGCTAGAAAATTCTGTCAGTCAACTATTGAACATTTCCTTTAATTCCTCTGGATTGTCTCATTAATTGCTTCTCTCTGTATCAGTTGTATTAAGCACTATGCTTACTATACTGAGGTGAATAACCAATTTGCAAACTTCATAACTGTCCTGGTTTTGGCTGGAATAGAGTTAATTTTCTTCCTAGTAGCTGGTATGGTGCTGTGTTTTGGATTTAATATGAGAATCATGTTGATACCACAGTGATATTTCTAGCTGTTGTTAAGTAGCATTTATACCAAGTCAAGGACTTCTCAGCTTCTCATGCCCTGCCAGCAAGAAGGCTGGAGGGGCACAAGAAGCTGGGAGGATGCACAGCTGGGACACTTGCCCTAAGCTGGCCAAAGGGATATTCCATACCGTGTGGCATACTGCTGAGTATACAGAGCTGGCCAGAGGCAGCTGCTGCAGCTGCTGCAGCTGCTGGGTCACTCGGAAGAAAACTAAGAGTGTTAGTTAGAAAACTAAAACGCTGTTAGTACGCTCATCGTTAGGAGAAAAAAAGTATCAATGATCAGACATTGTATCCCCCTGCATTCAATCAAACTGTCATTTAGATCTGTTCCCACATGTACCAATATTAGAAGCAGTACATAATGCAGTAAGAGATTTTTTCCATAAGGATAGTATAATGCAATCTACACCTCAGTGCTGTCTGCCAGACAAGTTTTATTTGACCATCTCTTTGGGAGCAGAAATTTTGTGGCCTTTATTCTATAATGGCTACTTTTTTTTTGTAGACTGCTTTACTTTTACTTCCCTCTAGGAGGCCTCCAAGAAATTTCATTACACCCTTTCATAACTGAGTGGCTGCAGATCCACCATATCTCTCATTAGAATTCTGCAAGGCACTAGAAATAAACATTGTTGAGTACCAGTGTGTTTAATTCCTCCTTTGCTGCGTGAATAGATATAGGTTTTGTTCTGAATCTCTGCCCACAAAGAGCTGAATCTTCTGTGGTAACTCATGTGTTCTTACCTGTTCAAAATATGTAATTATCTATATGTCACCAAACTGTCCCCGCCTGACTGAAAAATAACCAGTCCTCTATTAGGCAATATTAGCTGTCCTCTGCTTCAGCATGTTCTAACTTCAGGCAGCTGGACAGCAAATGGAATCGTATTTCTTGTGCAAGGGACACCTTTTGCTGTGTTCAGAGCTCTAAAGGAAAGGAGCATAGGTGGACCTTGCAGGCGTCCCATGAAAGAAAAGCCTGGTAAGCTCCCTGTGGAGCAGTAAGGAAAGATGAAAACTGAGGACCACTCTTGCCTTTGAGCATGTGCTTCAGACTTTAGTGAGTAGTGGTGTGGCACAATGTGTCTGGGGAAGCCAGAGGTGGAGCGAAAGCAAGGAAAGAATCTGCTGTCTGATATGGATTTAGAAATAACTTGATAAGGTTTCACGTACTCTGTGATACATGACAGAATTAACTGCAATGTTGAGCACTTGCAGGTTGAGAGTGCAACTTTGGGTGGAGTTGATTAGTTAATGTAATTTAAATGCCCAGAAAGAAGGGTACCATCTCATTTCTAATTCTCTCAGATATAGCAGAATCGGTAATACTTCTTGCCTTAGATTAATGGTGGCCAATGCAAAGATCATGCAATGGGACTAGGTAGGGATATTCTTCTTCTAAAATTAAAGAGGAATGCTGCAGAGATCATAAGGAAAGGGAAAGGAAAGGGAAAGGAAAGGGAAAGGAAGTAGAAAAGGGAACAATGCCACTTATTCAGCAGTACTGCTACTCCAGTCTACCATCACTGCCTATGAGCTCCCCTGTTGAGTGCTGTGACTAAATGGCATTACATGCCCCAGGAATTAGATGCAGCTGTGATAACTGCTTCTGGCGTATCAAAGATTCTTGGCTCCTGACACACACCTTCCCTCCCCAACATATGCAATAAGGCATGGTGTAACATGCAGAATGTTCTTCATGTGTAAGAGAAGCCAAGACTGATTAATGTCTGAGTTTGACTGCTGAACCTCTGTACCACAATTTGTTTTTTCAGGAGTACACTTTTATTTGCTATTTGCTATTCTGCCAGAATAAAGACCTGAGTGAACACTTTCATGGCAACTTTGGGACCAGGGAGTTCAAAATGTGAAGGCTGGAGGGGAAGGTAGACCATGAGGAACAAAGCCAATATATAATTCCTCATATTTTTCACTGAACTATTGTAGTATTCCAAGTTAACATTTTCCAGCAAGTTGCTTTCTAGTAGTTTTATTTACATCATATTGCCTTATGATTTTTATGAGAACCACATGTGAGGTACTGCAGAAAGCCCTACAAACCATCATGATAGCTATGAATTCTCTCATCTACAAACCTATTTGTTATTTGATGGGGTTTTTTTGATTGGTGTATCTGTTGGTTAGTGCCATATCAGTGTTGGTTCTTTTTGTTACCTTCTAGATGCTTAGAAATAGTTTTGCATGTTTTCCCTCCTGTGTTTTTTCCAGGAACTATACAAACTGGTTGACCTATGAAGGCCTGGTTCCTCCTTTCCTCAGTTTTAAAGATGGCCAAAACATTTGACTACTTTTATGCTGTATCTTTAAATCTATCCCAGTGCTCACCATTCAGTGTGTAGCCAGAACTGCGGATTTTTGCTGTGAGTTCAGAGGAGGGTAATTACCTGTGAATAGAGGTTTTGTGGTTAGACAAAACTACTCAATAGAATTTTACAAATGTTTAAAGACTGTTTTATTTTAGAGCTAGAATCAGCTCAAGCTCAAACCACTTTAAGTTACTTGACCAGGTGCTGAAATGAAAATCTGTTTTTGTTGTTGTGGGAGACAGTTGAGCTGGTAGGTTTTAAAATAGGTTGAACCCTTTTGGAAAGCTATAAATGATCTGCCTATGGAGCTGCTGAAAATTTAGTTCATAGCTGAATCTGGGGAATGAGTTAAATTGCACAGTAACAACTGGACAGTGCAGAGTCAGACCCCTGAGAAAGGATGAAAGTATTTTTACTCTATTCTGGAGCTGTGGCTCTCAAATCTTACACTCGTGTGGAATAGGAGTCTTGGTACTTTCAAGGAGGACAACTGTGTTGCTTGAGAAAACAAGTCAAAATTCAAAGCTAGATTGGAAATGCACTTAGGAAACCAAGTTAGTTGGTGTTTTACTTTTTTGAATTTTGCTTTGTTTAACTGGTTGGAATAAAAATTACCAGCAGCTTCCTTACAAACTTTATACAAATCCAGTTTGAAAATTTGAGCATGTTCAAGTAAAGTATAACTATGGGTTCAATCTAGGCCATGATGTTAAGAAAAAGAATTACTGGACAATGGAAAATAAAGTGTGGAGAATATATATGTGTGGAGGAAGAGGTAGGGTTCTTTCTAAACTTCACTGTCAGGCCAGAAATAGTTACAGAATTTGCAAGGATTATAAAACCTGTTAACATCATGTAACTTTGTGGGCTGTTACTTGCAGCCATGTGTAGAACACATGTTGTATAAAAAAGTTCTATTTTTTGGAAAGTGTAGTCCTCCAAGATTTGTAGTGGCCATGAGCATTCATTACCCGTCCTCCCTCCCCTCTGAGTCTGTCTGAAAATCCTGATGGAATTGTGAGATTTTTAGTTGCAAGGAAGCTGAAATAACATCAGGAATTTTGAACATCACATACTCCAGTGCTGAATAGAAGGGAAGGAAGATATTTTTAGAGAAAAGGTAGAATAGCCTGTGATTTTAAGGGAGAAAACAGTTTTATCTCCAGTCTACTCTTTGTTCTTCTGTCCTGTTCACTGGCTCATAATGAAGAACCATGAAAGAAGTCTTAAGTGTGCCTTTTTGTAATTTTTGTAATTTTTCCTGAATTACAGTTAGGTAACTTACGTAAAACTAAAAAAACCACCATTTTTTAATTTGGAATTTTAATTCATTCTGTAAACCAGACTGCTTAGAGCTATGAACAGTGCCAGCAGCAGTAGTAATTAATAATAACTTATTCCCTGAAACTGGATATAGGCACCAAAAGAGAAAATTTTCAAAAATCTGGACTTCTTCAAATGAGAACATGGTTTAGGTGTAATAATTTGTGACTTAACAGCAAATTAATAGCAAATTAATTTGTATCATAGTGGCAACTAAGCTTGTCCATCATTTGCAAATAATGTAACATTTATGATAGGCCATAAAAAGTGCTTTGGAAGAAAAGAACACTGAAATATCCCGAGGTGGGTTCTTGGTAACCCTTTCTTGAACTTCATCTGTCCTTGATAATCCAAGTACACTCCCTCAAAGCCATCACAGTCAATCAGGTCAGTGAGGGCTTTGGAACTCGTATCTTCCACTGTTTTCATCTCTGCACCTGCACCTCTGGTCATTGGGCTAAAAATCTTGGAACTTAGAATTTCCAAAAACCTGGAAGTAGAGTGGAGGACTCAGTAATAGATGAAGATGAAACAGTGAGAGCATTTTTTGTGTGTCTAGTGAATTCATGTTGTTGTGGGTACGCATGTGGTCTCTCACACAGCAAGCACTTGAGCACTGCTCCTCACAGTTTGTACCATACTGTGCCCTCTCCAGCTCTTCTCTTTCTGTTCTTCTTGGAAGGCTGGAAAACCTGGTGCTTTCAAGGCATCTCGAGTGTGGTAGAGCACAGATACCTCACAAGATCATAAAAAGGAAAAGAGTGCCCTGCAGGCAGGCCTGTTCTGGGCTATGTAAGCCCATGTATGTTCTGGGCTTAACATATAGATATAGATATATAGATATTTTAAAATTACATTTCATTACTGAGATGTAGTTCGCAGTTCATTCTGTTTTAAATTATTGTGTAACTGGCTGCAGTAACTATACATGTTCAAAACCAGTCTATCCCTTGTGACCAATCACTTTATTTCTGATTTAGTGTCAATCTAATTTGAAGTATGGCTGATACCCCAGGCCAAGTTTTGGCTAGATATTTTGTTCTACAAATTGTTTTTGACCTAAACAGTCTTCCTCATCAGTTATAGTGGCATCCTTAGGAAATACCCAGCTCATATAGATTGTGAAATTTCTGCATGAATTTCAGACATAAAAATCTACAAGAAGTGAGACAGAGCATTTTACAAACTATACCAAGTTTTTGGACCCTCAAAATGAACAAGTGCTGAAGGCCTTTTCTGAAATCAAGAATTGCTTTGTGAAAGTCTTCAGAACAAATTTTGCAAATTTATAGAATCATAGAATTGTAGAATATCTTGAGTTGAAAGGTTATTGAGTCCAACTCCTGGCCCTGTGCAGGATGTCGCAAGAGTCTCACTGTGTGCCTGACAGCTTTGTCCAAATGCTTCTTGAACTCTTCCAGGCTTGGTGCTTTGGCCACTTCCCTCCATGGGGAGCCTGTGCTGGTGCCCAGCCACCCTCTGGATGAAGAACCTTTTACTGATATCCAACCTAAACCTCCCCTGGCTCAGCTTTATGTCATTTCCTCAGTTCCTGTCACTGGTCACCAGAGTGAAGAGATCAGTGCCTCCCCCCCTCTTCCCCTCACGAGGAAGGTGTAACTGCAATGAGGTCTCCCCTCAGTCTCCTCCAGGCTGAACAGACCAAGTGACCTCAGCCACTCCTCATATGGCTTCCCCTCAAGGCCCTTCACCATCCTCAATCCCCTCCTTTGGACACTCACTCATGCTTAATGTGTTTCCTACATTGTGGCACCCAAAACTGCCCCCAGCACTCGAGGTGAGGCTGCCCCAGTGCACAGTAGAGCAGGACAATCCCCTCCCTGGCCCGGCTGTGATGCTGTGCCTGATGCCCCCCAGGACAATCCTGGTTGCCAGGGCACTGCTGGCTCATGTTCAATCTGCCATTGACCAGGACCCCCAGGACCCTTTCTGTGGTGCTGCTCTCCAGCATCTCATTCCCCAGTCTGTTCATACATCCAGGGTTGCCCCTTCCCAGGTGCAGAATCCAGCACTTGCCCTTGTTAAGTGTCATATGGTTGGTGATTGCCCATCTCTCTAATAAAAAGTGACAGGAATAACAGGCATTAATTGTAAGATAAATTAAAATATCTCAAATTTACTGAAAGGAATAAAATTCAGCAATATTTGTAAAATATATGAGTTTAAAGTGTCAGTATTACATAGCTAATATTATATGGGAGGTAGGAAGGAGGAAATTGCAATGCACATGGCTTAATTGAAAATGGATCCTTGAACAAATCATTTTCAAATAGGTTGACAGATGTTCTTATGAAGATCCTATGCTCTTTTCTGAAAATTTCTGTATTTTTCGATAAATCAGAATCTCTACATAAAATGTAAAATAAACTAAACCATAACCATTTGTGTTGCTATAATCCTGAAGACAGGATCACTTTAATATAATAATTTTCTAGTATTAATTAGCAGTAAAGGAGTGTGAAGTTTTATATATTTTGCTTTTTTACACAAAAAACCTATTACATGAAATCATAGAACCATGTTCTATTTTTTTTTTAAAGAATCATTGTGTGTAAAAAAAAAGTATACAAAATGTGAATTATGAATATATATTTCTCTTGTTAATTGGAGCTGGGAAAAAAGTCTACTATCCTGGAACACTGAAGTGAACTGCTGAATAAGACACTGTACACTAAGTGATATTTTCCATGTATGGATCAAAAATACGAGAAAGTAATTTCTTAAAGCAAACTGAATATATGTGTGGGTCAGTAGTTGAAGTGGAACAGTGTGTCTGTTTTAGCATAGTAATTCAGGTAAATTCATAGTAATTTCAAGTAAAAAAGACTAGCTAATCCCCAGGTTATTTTGTATGCTTCATTACAGATGTGATCAGAAAGACAGGAATAATGTCAGTAGAGGTGAGTTGGCTGTAGGAAGCAGAAAACTTGGCAGGCCTACATTGTCACTTCTGCTCTTTCAGACCTTAGAGGGCTTGGATGCAAGTGCATGATGAACACCACGTATGACTGTATCAAGAAATCTGGCTGGTGCACAATGTTTTTTTCAGGATCACTTCTATGAGGGTGATGCATTGAACAACTGAGGTCAAAGAGAATGGTTCACTGGTTTCTGATCACTTTTTTAAAAGTCATTTTGCTGACCAAAAAGCAATCTGCAAATTTGATAATGTGGCGGTTCCAGTGGCTTGGCTCATATCTCTGTTGTGGTTATAGGTACATAGATTTAAGACTTTATGGATTGAATCCCCAGGCAAGGCTTTTAAATGTACCTTGGTCGGAGTAGTTGCTATCTCCCTCGCTGGTGTTTTGCCAAATGATTCTGTGGAGATTAAAGTTAGTCCAGTGGGTGTCTTTGGGTAGGGTGCACCTTACTCCTTTCTGTTTAATAAGAGTTCAGAGTTTGGAACTACCCAAGGCCTTTGTGGTTTTGAGATCACAGATGTAAGGTAGGGGAAAAGAAAGACAGAGCTTTGTTATTGGTCAGAAAATGGATGTTACTGAAGTCAGAGAATGCCATAACACAAAATGTGTTTGAAAGTGCTGTTTCAGGAAAGAAAGCTCCAATCTTATGGTTTTGCAAGCATCTGTTATTCTGGAGCCTCTGTGCTTTCAGAAGAAAACTGTGAAAATACTTACATAGCTGCTTCATTCTTCTCCCCAAGTGTGTCAAAGTTGTAGTTAAATTTTTCCTTGACTCACTAAGTTTAATGTGACTTTAAATTATGTAATTCATTAGATACTACAGAGGGAGGTAAGGTGGTTTTCTGGACTTGTTTGAAAGGAAAACACAATATTGCTATTGATTGTTATCATGCTCAAGGATGGGGGTGGGATGCTTTATAAACTCTAAATTAAATAAGGTTTTGTGGCAAAATAAAATTGGTTTTTAAATTCTGATCAGCAGTATGTAAAAGAGAAATGAGGGAGATGAGATGATTGGTAGGTGAGGGAAGAGAACTGAAATAAAGACATTAATCTGATTGCCTTGACACATGTTATTATTCAGTGTGCTCATGAAGGAATAGTATTTGAACAGAAACAGATCCATGTTATTGTTACTGAGGGCCGACCTATATATTGTAATGATTTTAAACCGTGGGAGCAAGAAAACAAAGGCAGAAGTTTGCTGACAATATATTGAGACTGAGATCTTCACTGGAACTGCTGGAATCTGCAGATCTGTCACAGTAGTAGGCTGGGATTATTAAGAACTTTGAAGGTGAAAATTGACTTTATAAAACTGAAAGTTAAGTCTAAAGGAAATCAGTAATACCTTCAATTGGGAGTAATTTTGTCCCTTTTAGTCCTAGATGAAAATCTGAGAATATTCCATTTAAGTAGCTTCTAAGTAATCTGTAATATAAATACCTCAGTGATATTGTAGTTCTCCTTCACAGTAAACATTGTAGACCTATGATACCATGTTTGAAAAGATAACAAACACGTTTTGGACTACATTAACATAATCTGAAAGACAGGTAATTATCACCTGAATATGAAAAGAAGATCATAAGATAAGTGCAATATACATGTGTGAGCCTACAATGTTTAGCGTTTGTTATAGCTGTTTCATTGGTAAAATTATTTTTCTAAAGTGTATTCTATTTATAAAAAATTATTATTAGGATACCCCTACTTTTACCCTATTTTCACACTGTTACTTACAGGAAAACAAAGATTTCTAAAGTAGTCAACACAAAATTCTATGCTGGTTTATTTGTGTAGAAAATATTTTAAACAGTTCTAGTTTCATTCTGTACTACAGGGTTTGTTGGGTATTTTACTTGGTTGGTTATTTGTTTTACATTCTATTGTTCTTTAGTGATATTTCTTAGTTAAACGTAGAATAATAATCCACAGTATAGTCCCCTTAAGTCATTAGAAAAAGTTTCATTATTGGAAAAAAGCAGTGCACAAGAAAAAGAGTAAAAACATCACTAACTCAGCTTTGTTGATGTATGGTTCCAGACTGTTGTAAAAAGCAGCTTTGTTATTACTATACCTTAAACATATAATATACATCTTGGATGACCAGTATCCGTTTAATAAATCTCAGTAATCAAAAATCTAAGTCCCAGAAAAATGAGAGAGAGAAAGGAAATAAATAGAGCAAGGTACGTGTTACTTGCATATCTGCTTGCGGGGTCCAAAATAATGAAATTGTGGTAATGTGTTTTTTCCTCTCTGCTGACATTGTCTGTGTGTGCTGTCCTAAGAAATGTCCTTAGTTGATGTTGGTTTCTGGTTCTTGTTTTTATAAATATCTTGGACACTACCTGTCTTTTGAGAAGCAATTAATTACTTACATGTATTTTAGTAACAAGCTTGAAATAACTGACTAAGAATTAAGTATTGCTTTATTTAGGGAAACCCTTCGATCCTGGCATACTTAGGTCTATGAGCATAGATATGGTTTTACAGTATTTAACTCAGTCTGCAGCAGCATTTTAATTCATTCTTCATCAGATGTTCACATACTTTTCCTGCTAAAGATTTAAAAAGTGTCTCCTTTTTATCTCCTTTATAATGTGGTACTTTTGCAACTCATTGAAACAAAAAACTGAAAATTTGTTTTTACAATCATATGCATGTATTTTTAGTGGCCCACATCAGCATAGAATCAGAATTTCTCCCTTTATCGATCTCATCTCCCTAAACTTGTTTCTGTAAGTGCTGCAAACTAAGGACAATCTATCCCTGTATGGCAAATCTGGGAGAAGTACAGGAATAAGGTATGAGTCTGATGTTGCTGTCAGACTCATGGAAGGTCTTTTCATGCTAATTTGTATGATGACTTTGGAAAGAGAATAGAATATTTTCAGGAAGAATTAAAATATATCCTATGCAGATCTTTGAGGATGTTTGAAAGCAATAGTTGCTGCTGCACATGGAACAATATGATGAAATAGTGCATTTGCCTAAGTTCAGAGAGGGTTTTTGAGTGGCTTTTGGCAATTTGATTTTGGCAGCATTATTGGTACAGAACAAAGGACTGTGGAATCAGAACAATGAAGAGAAAGAGCCAGGGAAGAAAAGTTTTTATATTGGCCAAAGGATAATTGAAAGGGATATTGGACTAAGATGAGGGGTGTGAAACTATGTCAAGGGAAGAAATTCTGGGAAGATGAGTGTAAATATGTAATTTGGGGACTGAAATAGTCCACTGGAGGTAAGAAAGGACAGGGAGCTTTTGGACTCCTTATTTTCCACTGTCACGTCTAGACATGGTGAGGCCTGCTTTACTCTCTGCTCTATACTGCATAGAGGTGAGCTGGAACCATGGTGCTTCTTTATTTCAAAAACTTATTATTCATACCATGGGACTCATGCCAGCTGTAGGAATTGAAGGGATTACCATTGGAGCAACATGAATTCCTTGTCCTGTCATGAGTCTCCACGTTTTCAAATTTTACATCTTTCTGATTTGTAGAGATCTGAGTAAAACTGCACTTGTTCTAGAAAGACAAAAAATATCACTAAGCAACCTTAACTCAATGCTTATGACATTTCTGTCTCTATATATTCAGATTCCATACAAAACAGTCAAATGCTGTTTAGATTTAGCTCAGCTATGCATATGGGGCATCCTGGGAATTTTGGGGCATTTCTTCATCTGCATCTTGAGAAGTTTCATTTAATGTTTTTCTGTGTTAGGAGTTTCCAGCATTTCCCCAGTCAGGAGACTTTTGGTTTTGTACAAAAAATTAAATTTTTTTGTGGAAATGTGGGAAAGAAACCATAACTTTCTATAATAATAAAGAGTTGAAGACTGTGTCAGTGTGTTGTGTAAGGGAAGCCATCTTCATTCTTCATCCGGTCTAGCTGAGGGTGTAATCAGCATTTTGGTGAGAGTCTGAGGGTAAAAGACAAGTGGTTTTCTGTCATATCATTTTATTGAGTGTTATTAAAGTAATTGCAGTCAAAATGAATACAAGAGAAATAGTCTTCAGTGACAAAAAGCAAGAGTTGGACTTTAGGGTTTTTTTCTTAGATCCAAAGTTTCTGTAATCCAAACTCAAATGCTTTTGTCATCTTCTTGCATGATACTACATTAAATTAGGGGGTTTTTAGCAATCTTTTTAGTAATCGTTTTGGTATCTCTTTTAAATTTATTATCACTTTTCTCCAAATATTTTTTATAGTATTTTAAGTACTTTGACTATTGCAGCTGTAGTACCAGAAAAGAAGTTGTTGTAATTTGGTGAATTGAATTGTAGGCTGGTTGGTTTGGAATTTGGATTGACACTTTCATATGAGAGGGGGTTTCTTTCCCCACTGGAAATACCAGAAATATCAGTGGAGGTTAGAAGGTGAAGTTTCCTCTACTAAGGGAGAACTTTTCTGTAGCAAAGGCATGTTCACTTGCTGAGAAAATCTGTACTAAAAGAACTGTCTGTTTTAATATAATTTCTGTTAGTTTTAAAGCCCTGTATTAAATTCAGAGAATCAAGTTCTATTAAATATTACCTATGGTACTTGAATAGAATTGTCTATGGCAGATGTAACTTTCTCAAATTGAAAACAAAATTTACTGTTCTTCTTTGAAGACAGACAGTGAATAAAAATTTGTTTTCTTGACTCTTTAGTGGTCTTAACTAAAGCATAGGTAGGGGCTCAACAGAATTAATAAGATTAATCTAATAACGTTAATTATTCAGAAATGTCCAGATGTCAGAAATTTTTGCTAGTAACAGAAGTTACCACTCTTATGACTAAGTTGCTTAATGTTTCAGTGAAAATAAAAATTATGTAAAGAAAGAAAATACGTAGTTCATTTTGCATGATCAAAAATTACTAAATTGCCCTATAGTTTCCAGAAGTTAAAATAAATACTGCAGTCATGCAGCTGTTTAGTTCCCAGCGTGCTGGAAACATAAACAGATCTTTCCAGTTCAGCTGGAAACTACTTTCACAGAAACGATGGCTAAGTAAGACACTGGTACAGACGACAAGCAAGGAGATCTTGAAGATGTCTCCCCTTTACACATTTTCCAACATGAAATGCTTTGCCTTCCCCAGCTATGAGATAAGTAGTCATCCATTTTGGCATAATAAAACTTTGAACCGATTTGTGACTCATCCCTGCATAAAAGACAAAGGGTGTTTTTCCTCTGTCCCTGCCCACCCTCCATAGGATACAGCTGAGAAATTCTATTTAACATCAGCGGAAATAACTGAAAGCTCATTGACTAAATTCAGTAGGAGCTGGATTAAGCAGGTTTTGTCTTTGAACTATGCTCTTAACATAAGCTATTTTTTTTTCCTTTGCCTTGGCATTAAATGGCATATCACCTATTAAATTTTCACAATCAAGGCAATGAGAGTATCAGCATCAAAAGAAATGGCAAAATAATAAATGATTCTTCTTTAAACTGACTTCCTTTATGCCTAATCTCCTAGAAGGCAAGACTGCATGTACGTGCTAGAATAGTAGACAAGTCTGTGCAAGATTGTAGCCTGATCTCTAAGTTTTGATATCTGTATTCTAAAATATTATTTATGATATATTGTGCAAAAATTAAACCTAATCTGAATTGTTTACACATTCCACTGATGTTCCACAGATTAGTGTTTATTATTTATTAAGGATATTTTCCTTAATACTGTTAATATATATGTTAATTATTTCCTGTAATATTTACTATCCTAATCTACATACACTACTCTTCATACCTACAGTTTCATTAACAAAGTGGGGAGAGAATGTGTTTGCACCTGTGTACAGCTTTTTTAATCAGTAGTCTCTTTCATTCTCCTGTAACTTTTCTAATATGGCTAATTTATTAATATTCCTTTATAGAAAAAACAGAGAACAAAGGATCTGTCCCAGCTGTTTCATTCATACAATCCATATGATCATAAGGTAAGAAAAAAATGTACTATCTATGTTTGTTATTAAGAAAAATTCCAAACATTTGTGGTAACTATATTTCTGGTTTAATGCAAAATTGAGAAGAAATTATAAAATTGAAAGCGCTGAGGTATTCATGTTACTTACATTATGCTGTCACATAAATGGTTTTGTTTCTTTAAGCCAAGCTTGGAAAAGTGCATTTTCTGATTTGTGAAACCAGTAACTCACATTAACCTCACAGAAGTATAATTTATAGACTGACACTAAATCCTGTAAAGTGACCATATGTGGTATTGGATTCCCCTCTTTTTTTTTACTCTCTCTTTAGGAACTCTGTTACCCTAGAGTACATTGCTTAGCCTGTTGTGTCAATTAGGCCCTGAGATACATGATACTAATGAATTATCTATTGATCATGGAAGCATCGTTCGAAGAGGCTGCTGTGTGAACAGCCTGTTGGTTGTCTGGGGGAAGAAGTAGAAATACACATCATCATTATAACCTGGTCCTTATTTGTAATGTCTGGGAACCCTGGTAAAAATGAAAAAGCAACAAACAACCCAATTTGTTTATTATATTTCATCCGGTAGGGAAAAAAAGAGAAGGTCCTTTCTCTAAGGATATTGCAACATGAAATAAAAAAATAAAGTTGTTACAAGAAGATTTTGGAGAACCAAGAGACACAGATCACAGTATTTCTGTGCTAGAACTATGTCATGGGGCTCTTTTGGATGTTATGCCAAAGACAGCATTAAACAGCTGATTGAAGGGAAGTTAAGTAGGTTTTAAAATATTTTCATGGAGTTTCTCCTATCTTGGATGCCACTGTGGACATATTTTTTAAACAAATACACAAAATCCTTGAAAAATTTTTAAGCACTATGAGATGTCTGTCTTTGCTGCTTCTGTTTTGAGAAGTGTGAATGATTTTGCAAGTATCCATTAAAACAAAGAATGATTTGAAATATTTATGTTGTTTTTGTTTAGACATTTCAAAGGAAAGTTCTGAACTCTATCTCTTCTTTTCCTGGCCATGTACCAAATACATTGGAAAAGCCAGCTAGATTTTATATTTGGGAAAAGAAGGTGGCAGAACTACGTATGTGCATCTATCTGTTTGTATGAACACATGCACATATATGCAATATATGTGTAACTACATATAAGAAGGAAATACAGTGTGTAAATTGATGGATTAAATTTATCATGCAGGTTGTGATGTAAGAGTTCTGTAGTTACCAGCAACTTGACCATTTAGTTTAAAAAACCATTGTAAAACAGCAGTTATATTTTATAATTGTAATAATTATATCTAATTTCAAGTTAAATTCATCTCTACTTAGTACTTTTTTTATAAAAAATGGCCTTGGAGAAATGTGAAGAATGAAGAGAGCTAGTGTGATGAGATTTTAAATGGGATTGTTGCTTTTTTGAATTGAAGCATTTTAAGGTAAATGTAATAGTCAAGATCAAATAAGGAGATGCAACTGATGAACTAGAAACTTTGATATTCCTCTCCATGTCTTAATTCTTCTGTACGAAACGCTTTTTGTTCATAGTACAAGGAAATTCCATTATTCTTTTATTAGCACTTTTAATGGAACTTGGCCATTTGTAACTCCTGTTGTCTTCCTGCTCATATCCTTTGTGGCATTATATCAAAGTATTCTCAAATGATTTTGGCTACAGTTGTGAGGACTTCTGCACTCTTTACAAATTAGTCATCAGGCAATGTAGAATTGACTATAAATGCTTAAATATATTCCCTTTTGCTCTTTGTTTTAGAACCTTTAATATATTGTTAAAAGTAGCACAATTGTTTGATGGGTGATTTTTGCAGCTCCACTCTTTTGTTGCTTCCAAGTACACTGTGAGAGTAAAAGTGGAGAAGAAAGGACAAGTGAAAGTTTTTATTAAAGTTAGAGCCTTTCCTTAGTTTCCATTTGACAGTGAAGGTTTTCCTTCTCCTAACTACTTCCTGTCTGTAGTGGTTGCAACAAGCTCACTGCAGATGTCTTGTTCTTGGCTTTTAATTTTCATCTCAGCCTCCAATTTCACAATTGTTGCAGTCTAGGGGAGGGCTTTTAATTTTTATATTAAAGGTAACATTAGCTGGGAATACAGTTATTTCAAGTGGAGGTTTGTATTAGCTTTGCACTAGTTCTGTTTTGTTTGATTTACATGGCTGCAGGATTTGAGGGTGGAGGTACATGTTGTTGGCTATTTTGAAGATTATTTTCAGGAAGTGTAAAAAGGAGATTTCATGATGGCTTTGTGAGTGTTGGTGATGCAGGATCATGGCATGAGTGATTGGAATTAGTGGCTTCCAGGATTATTACTTTGATGATAAAAAGATTTTTCTCTGAGAACCTTTCTAAAATAGAAAGGAGATAAACGTAAGAGTAAGTTGGTGCTTAGTAGTAGTAGTTAAAACAGGTGTAAAAATCTCATGAATTACAGTGGCTGAAACAGGACTTGCTACAAAGATTTGATAGGACTTCATCTTTTTATGATGGGATATCTCATAGAAAGGGGAAAAATCAATCAGACAATCAGAAAGTGTTCATGCTTCCATGCTTGCGTTTCACTCACTAAACCAGAAAGCTATGTTTTCAGGATGTATCTATACTAACCTTGCTAACCTTATTATTATTTATGCACGGTCAGGACAGCAATAGCTCTTAGAACCAGTAACTGTTCCTAAAAATTTTACCTCAATATATATTTGCCTATCTAGTGTAACTTACAGCATCCTGAAAGACATTTAAATGTTTGTTGTTCTTCATTCCCAGATGAAAAGCCAGCACTTTTATAGATGTAGAAACAAGGATTTACTTTTCCTTCCACTTCCAGGTGTTGAATCTTACTGTTTATACAGTGAGGCCTTAATTCAGCAGCAGAGGAGGCAGAGCTTTCAAATTCTTCCTGCAGAAGGGATGGAAAAGCAGGAGATACTCTGCCTGTGTTGATATCAGGGGAGAATTAACTACGCGACTGTATTCTTTAATGCCTAAACAAGTATAAATTTCTGTCTAGTTGCCCTTCTTTTTGTTCAGATGAAACCATTCAACAGCAAATCTCAAAAATTTCCCTTTGATTGTATACTTACCCTATCCACAGGGATTTGATCCTGCCTTCCTTAACCCAGTGTCACTATAGTGCTTTACAGAGCCTCTGACTACAGAACCTGTGGGTCTTTCAGATACTGAGCCACAGACAAAGCTCATTTTAGCACCAGTCTTGAATGCCTGGCAAATATATTGAATTCTTGATGTCAGATACATACAAAGAACTCCCTTTTCTCAGATTTTTCTTTTGTTGTTAAAACAAGTATCTTCTAAAATCCATTATTTTCAAAACTAAATAATTATTTAGGAAATGCTGAGCAATATCTTGTTCCAGGTGTGTGATCTCCATTTGTTCAGACTTATTTCAGTTAGCATGTATAAAAATACATAGAACTCTATTTGTAGATAAAGCCAGTCCTTGTTCTGAAATGCTTGCTTTTTCCTCTGTTAATGTAGAGTAGGAATATGTATAGTCTGGCTTTCTTGAGAGTCAAGTTCTGATTGCTGTGTAACTTTTCTCTAGTTAGCAATAAAATAGCTCTTCCAATTATATGTACAGATTATCTTTTTCTAGGACCATCAGAAAAAGATAAAATTGACTTCCTCATAAAGCTGTACCAACAACAGCTTTAGCATTTTAAAATTTGAAAGAAGTTAAATGAGGAGCTGTATTCTGGGCAGTTTTGTATGAGCTCATTTAATGAAAGATTATGTTTGCACACAGGTAATTTCTTCTGCATGTTTTTTTTATGTGTATACTGTGAGGTTTCACTTTGCACAGGGCAAGAATTTTATTGTGTCTGCAGTAGATGTTTAGCTCAAAAATAATGGAGTTGGAGCTCTTTCCTAAATGACTCTTGCTCTTTAAAATTTGTGACCCAGTTTTGTTTTTTTTTAACTGTTAAAGTAGTCGTTATAATAGGTTACCTGGTCAAAACAACAGGTTTTATAAGCTTAATAGGAGTTTCAGGACCCAGTATGCACCAAATGTCCAAATTCAGAAGTGCATCGCCCTAGTTCCTTTTCTTCTTTTTGTCAGATACGTTTAAGTACTCAGTCTAGCCCTGGAGTGATTGTATAAAACTACAATCCTCAATTTATGCTCTGCAAAATAATGTTTTTACATTCTGTGAGCACAATATCTCAGAACTACTACTCCTTTTGCTGCTTTGCCTTCCTGGGAGGATACCCAGGGATACCTTAGGGCATGTCCATACATGCCTCTGGCAGCATGGGGCTGTTACACTGAGAAATCGAGACTTGTGCTTAAAACTCAGCTCAGTATTTGTTTTGCCTTTTTCAACCTGAATCTCTTGCTCTAGAATAGGGCATGATCTATGAAAAAATAAGGTCATGTCTTATAGCATTAGAGATTAATTTTAGCATATACTGTGTCCAGCCAGGTAAATAAAGTCAACGTTCATGTGATTTGAAAAGAGTTTTTTGAGAGATTTTCTCCCAACCTGAAGATGTGCTGAGTATTAAAAAAATTAGTTGTGATTTCAAAATGTGCTGTAATTGATGTAATTCTACTAAAATAATTGTAAAATCTTTATGCCTCATGCTTTTAAATGTTCTTTATTAATGTATTCTGGAAATGTTAAAACACTCCAAAGAGCAAAACCCCCTAGACAATGCCTTTGTGTTTGGCAAGTTATATGGACCACTGTATTAGGATACACCATTAAATGACAAAAAACTTCTTCTTGTTGTTGTTGTTTTTTTCTTTTTCTGGTGAGCTCTTAGCCTCATAAGCAATTTTGGGAAGCAGGGTGTGATGTCCTGTTGTCTTTGATAAGGGTAGATATGTTCTTAACTCACTCAAGGAATATTAATAGCAAGATTATGTAAGGCTATTCTTAAAGTACTAATGGCTGCTGCCACTTACAGAACTATGATGTTTTCAAGAAGTTATTTCAGTAGTACACAGACCCTATTTTTAATGGAAAATAAATAATCTAGTGTCAGTTTCCTTAAACTGAGGTTTCTTTTGCTGAGTTCTTTAGCTCTCCTGGACAGTTGACATTTTGTGTCAGAAATTTTTCAAAAATTAAGGTACCACACATTAAAAGAGGCTGTAAGTAATGAGGGCGTGGAACTATTTCCACAATGAAACATTCAGGAGCCACTATCAACCAGGCGGGATCTCTTTTGGCACTGCCTTTGGAGGCATATCTGTTTGCTCTAAGTGATTTTCATTGACAATAACACAACACATTAATCATAGCAATGCCCCAAGGCTGTGGCATTGTCTAGGAATCATCACCGGCACCTGTGTGAAACATAAAGTATTTGAAAGCAAGTGTAAAGTGCCAGGTGAACGGTGAGAGTTTGGAGTCAGCTGGCTGCTGATAAAAAAAAAAACCCGTTTAACTCCTGCATTCCTTCCACCTCTGTGCTGTAGCTGGAGGCCTCTGGGAACAATAGGCTGTGGCAGGGAAATTGAGGGCACAGTGGTGGCACCAGCAAAACTGTCTTCAGCATGTGAGAACTCAAGTTCAACAGCAGAAACAAGGGGAGCTGGCAAGTTAAGCACTTAAGTTGGGACCGGGTTTCCCACTGATGAGCTGCTTCCTTTCATTTTTTTCCCATGTACAGGGACTCCTTCACAAATAAGCTAATTTGAACAAAAGAAATTCTGATGTCAATTGAAAGAAACCACTCTAACTGAAATGCCTGATATTGGATAACTTCTAGTGGTAGACATCACCATACTAGTCTTGTTAATTAGATACTAAACGCTTTGTTTTTGAAGATGTGTCTGTGCTGTGGCACAATATGATTTCATAAGAGGACATGTAAATTGATGTGTTGGATACTAGTAGAGTTGAAAGTCTTGCTATGAGAGTAGCTGGAGAAGGACCAAAGTGAAGTTGCAGCTTTAAACATATCTGGCAGGTGAGATTTACCTCTTCCTGTGTTCATAGTTCCAGATATCTTAGACTTTGACATCTTCTGTGTTTGCTGCTGTCATCTTTAATAGCTACTGGCATTAGGAAGTGGTTTGTTTTATATGGGAGGCATGGCAGCTAGTATGTTTAAGCAAACCAAGTTTGAATGCTTTTTGGAGTCTGGAAATGGGAAATTACAGAACTGATGAAAACCACGAGCACTTCTTATTGTTTTTCCCTAGGACAGTAACGTTTCTCAGTTATTAACTGTATTTTATAAGATGTGCGTTGAAGGACTATGAATGTATAGGTTTTACTTTGGAGCCAGAAAAACAGAAAGCAGTTTTGAGGTACTGTGTCAGCCTTCAGATTTTTTTGATAATTGCTTGGGTATATGATTCTGGAAAATAACAAAAATCCTTTTAACCTGCTTTTCATTTATTTCAAGAACATCATTATACTAAATTGTAAGGCAACTGTGAGGTTGCAATGCCTGTGATATAAGCCACGATCTGAATTTTCTAAAGGAGGTGCTCTGAATTGTTGTTTTGTAAGATGAAAAGGTTTTTTAGGTTATTGCTGAAAAGGGACAGAGCCTTTTGCTGTGTCCTGCCTTGAAATAGATTTTGGGTTTAATTTAATATTTCAGATGTAAGATATGACCGCTTTTTATGAAAATACTCGTATTGTAACCTACATCCATTCTTCTCTGTTCCTTTCCCTCATGTTCAGAGCTGCTTTTTGGAGGAGGTTACATAAAGCTGTTTTGTGCCCTTGATACAATGTGAGGCTTCAAAGAAGACTACTGAAAGAGAAAAGCAATTTCCATTTGGAAGAGCCATGCAGTGGCCTTGTGCTAATGGCACACTTCAACATTACTTGATGATAGTGAAGAAAATCTAATTGCCTCAAAAGCTCCTCCTTATTCTTGACTTAACTCTAAGCTACACTGAAGTTTGTGCCATCTGTAACACAGAGCGAGCTAATATATAGACAGATAGTTAAGAAAAGGCTGTTCAAATACCAAGAATTGTTTCAGGTTTATAGAGAACAGGCAAAGAAACAAAGCAAGCAATGCAACAAAAGGGCTTACTTCTCCATTGAATATGCTGTAGAAAAATACGTATTTGGTCTGTCTTAATTCTGTAGCTGAAGTGTTGCAATAAAAGAATTACAGTCTTAATTGAAGTGTACATTGCATCCAGAAAATCAAAAAACAAAGAACCCAATTCTTGACTTTATTGCTCTAAAACCAATGCTTTGTTGGTTGGTTTTGTTTTACACAAAACCTAGAATATAGATAGACAAGTATATATGATTAATATTTTGATTAAAACCATATTTAATGCTAGTAACTTTTGCTGTAGTTGGACATTTAAAGCATCTGACCCTATCTAGTGCTAACTGAATTGTTTGAGATTGTTACCTCTATTCCAGAAGGGAGGCTTCTCCTGTTTTAGGCTAGAGAGGTATTTTTGATATCTTTTTAAAATGGCCTTTCAAAAAATGGTTAAACAGTAGTCTGTTAAATCATGTTTGCACCTATACACACCTATATGTGTGTGCTATCTGTTGATGTATGTGCTTAGGTGTTTAACAAGGTTTCACAGGTACCAGTGTATTATTAAAATATTTTCATTAGTGATCTTGAGAACAGTTTTAATAAATGAACTCATGAAATCCACGTATACCCCTCACCCCATGTAAGAACACGTATACACTTTTCAGTTAAACAATCAAGAAAATAGTGGTTATTTACTTCACAGTTTTTCACCTTGGTGCAACACACAAATACTACCTAGTATAGTAGACTGTCTCAAATAAGTATATTCTACCTCCAAAAAAATATTGAAACATAAAATGAGAGACAAGTTTTATGGTGACATTAAATATCTGCCATATGAACTCAAGGTAAACAAATTCTTTCATGCACATTAATCCTCTTGTTATTTTCTGGAGGACGGCATTACCTTTTGCCGCATGTCCTTGTATCATTTATGTACTTTGTCCATCATTGATCTGATACTGAGACAAAAATAAAAAGAAAGGTATTTTAGGGGTTTTCAGATTATCTGCTGGAAAACCTTGACATCACAAAAAATAAATAGGCTTGACCCTGTTACAGTTTTTTTAAACTCCCTTCAATCTTGTTTTGGCAATGGGATGGAATGTATAACTAGCAGTTCTATGGACATTTCAAGTTCAGGTACCTTTCCTTCTCTATTCCTTAACATCTCATTTGACCCGTATCTCTCTGTGGCTGTGCAGTTAATAGTGGATTGGTTTTCCTATTTATCCCCCACCTTCTCCCATTTCCAGCCCCTTCCTCTTTCTTTATTCCATTGCCATTTCTCACCTTAAAAAAATAAAAAGTGTCTTTTCCTCTATGTAGTCTACTCTTTTTTTCGTTTGCTCCTACCTAACTATTCTTTCTTTAATATCTTCTTCAGGCATTAGCATTGTATTCTGTTTTTTTCACCCGCCCTTCTGTTTTTCCTGATTTTTTCCCTCTTTATGGAGTCCCTTAGTTCTAAGCTGTACTTTGTCATGGCATTAAAGTGCCTGTGGGAGTGGAAGGCATCAGTGCATCAAGTGCAGCAGTGCACGAGCACAATGTTGTGGAAACCCATCCACAGAGGTGGTTGTAAAGTTATTCATTATTTAAACTTTGCTATTGATGTAAGTATTCATATGACCAAGCTCTTGGACTTCCATGCTTTTAAATAAGCACTTATCAAAAGACCTGTTTCGGGAACTTCATTCATAGATATGATAACTGTCTTTATGTTCTGATCCCAGTCTTCTCATTGGAAAACTGTGTAATTAATTTGGTGTATTATTTAAAATTTTAGATGTTAATCAAGTAGGCATCATGCACGTTTATTACTGGAGTATTTTGAGTAATGGTCTGGTACCCCAAATCTTGAGTAAGATTTTTACTTTCTTGCATGGGGTAAATTCCATTTATTTTTCTTCTTCCTTATTCCAGTTTAAAATCGTATTTTAATGACCCTTTGACATAAAGCTGTGAAGGAAGTGTGGATTTGCTGGCTTTGTGTCTGATAATAAGGTATATTCTTCTGCTTAGACTTGCATGTATGCACATACGCACATGCACAAAACCCCATAATGAACAAAACCTTTGATTTGAGATTGATTCCAAGTATCATCCAGAAACAATCTGGTCTATTTTGTGTAAGTCACAGAAGGATGGGATCACATTTTTCCCCTTTTGTAATAAGTCAGCGCTGGCTACTATTCCATCTTCTGCTGTCATTTAAACTCTTGGAACAAGAAACACTCCATTAGTTTTTATTTTGTTATAATTTCCTCTCTGTACTGTATTCCACTTAAAAACATGAAGAGAGGTTAGTTTTCATACAGTTGAAAAGACAAGTCTCAGTAAAGTGGCCGTGTAAAACAGTAGATATAATTTGGGCTTTAGATTGCTCTACACAGGAAACATTATCCTGCTGTCTCTCCACGCAGTGCGCTTTGGCCACTCTCAGCATGAGCGCAAGAGCTCTTCTTTGAAGGGCAGCTGGAGGAGGAGTCTCAGAATCTGCCAGCAAACCACGTGGATTTTCCATGCATAATCTAGGTGATTGTCCTAGCTGTGTGAAATTTAGGGTTCTCTCATGCATGCTGTCAGTGGTTTTGCTGTGTCAGAGGGAAACCCTCATGATCTTAGGGGACAGAGAGTGGTTTTATTTAAATGTAAGTGGAAAAGCATCCTGTGGCTTCTAGCAATCGCTCATCCTTTCTGAGAATTGTGGGATGAGTGCTGGAGGATGGCAATGTTCTGATGACATTGTATGCATGCTTACAGCAAAATTAGCAACATTAAGTTCAATGTCCCAGACACTGGCGTATACTACTTGTGTGAATTACGGTAGGCTTGAAACGCTTTCAAACCTTGGGCAAGGATGGAGACTGTGAGGCAGTAGGCTTTGAGTTCAGCCTGCAGTGTGGACATGCCATGGAGGTTTGGGTCGCACTTCAGGACAAATGAAGCATCTAAAATACACAATTCAATTTCAGCTGTGCCTGAGCTTTAGTGTGTCAGAAGGAAGGAGTGGTGCTGTCAGTAGGAAGAGCGGTACAAACCTGGATTTTATTATAAGTGCACCTTAACAAAGCCTTTTTCATTCCTTTAATATGACATGCTTTTCATGCATTTTTTTCTCTTTATTCTGATATTCTATGAACATAAGAGAGTTTTTGTCCAAATAACTCTACCCATCCAAAGAGGAATAAAATAAATTATACATCTGTCGATGCAATTTTTGAGGGAAAGTTTCCAGTGTGAGAGGCTTGTATGGTGCCATTTTCTCTGGAATTTTCTTATGATTTCAAATTTTGATGAGATTCCAACATCCAAAAAATCATCTTTCCAAGATACTGCAGATTCTTCCTGTGATTCTAGAAACTACCTGTCTTTGATTTGCATTAGGTGAAGTATAAGGTGACTGTGGGGCTAATGGTGAATTTAAGGGTCGATATCTCGTGATCATCAGAATAAAAATGGAGGGGGGGGGGTGTTATATCTCCTTGAAGGAACAAAAGCATTACGGTTTCTTTGTGATAAGTGTGTCATTTTGTAATATCACTGAAAGCAAGTAAGAAGTTGATCTTTAAAAATGACATTTTAGTTTATATAAATGCTGCTCTAGGTCTTGTTTAATTTTTCTTTCACGCATTTCTCATGCAATCATGAGGGTCATACCTAGTCACCAAGCCTTATAGAAAAAGAGATGGATATGCCAGTAGTTTGTGCAGGTCTTTAAAACAGAGCATGAGTTTGTTGGGTGTTTTTTGCAAAATTTATTTCTGTGAAATTTGATATATGTAACACACGTAAGAGAACTGTTGTGATAAAACACTTCATGCTGCAAATGCAAGCAGTCATGCTAACAAATCCTTTATTTCATACTGTCATGCTAGTTCCAGGAAAAAACACCTGTGTGTTTTTACTGCTGCTCATTTTTGCATCTCCTTTAATATTGCTAGCATCATTTATGAAGCATGTATATGGTGAATTATGCTTCTTCATGCCTTTTATTTTTACAGGCTGTTTTTTTTAAATACTAGACCTGCTTGGTAGTAAAACCTTACAAGATGTAAGCCATTGCTGTTTTCCATTGCAAACCCCAGCCTTGTTTTCTGTAAATCATTTGCAGAAAATGTGTAATATAAAGCTAAAAACATGAACCATTTGTAAGTCCTGTATGGGAACGGATATTAAATACCAATTCACGTGTCAGACAGACAGTGGCAGCTGTTTTGTTTATGTATGGCACGATCCCATATTAAATCAAATGGCAAGTGCGCAGTTTGACAGATACTGTCATCAGTGCAAACATTATTAAACTCATTAAAGATACTGCTTTTAATTTTTTATTTAAAGTACATCTATTCGGCTTGCAGAACCTTTCCCAGTCAGAGCCTATAGCAGCAAGTACTAATTCTGCATTTTTATTGCCTAACAAAGCCTGCTGTGTTCTTGGCTGTTCCTTACGGGCAGTGCCATGATGTTTATGGCTTCCCCTGCACACCGTGCATTCGGATCTGTGACCAGAAATTCCATTTGAGAGCACATCGCTTGGGATAGCACTCAGTGGTCTTTTGATTTTGATTGATGGGTCTGGTTTTGCACCATCTGGCTTCTGATAGGCTGCATTAATCATATTCGGAACTATGAAAATTTAGATAGGATTTTTAAATGATATATGTTGGAAAGTGCATGATTGTATGTATTTGTGTTAATTCCTATAAGTTCCAGTCATACAAAAGAGAGCAACAAGCCTCTCGTACAGATTGTGTTGAGTTATATACATCTCTAAATAAATCTCTACTTGTGAATGCCCATATTTCAATTTTACTCCTAGTTTTAACTTTAGTTTATTTTGCTTTCTATCATCTGTTTATAGTCTCTGCCTTAAGGTTTTTTAATTATTATTTTTGGTTAGGGATAATGAACTTGTCTAAAATATTTGAATTGCATCTCAGGCGTTTCAAGTAAATCTTAAAATTTCTTTCTGCTGCTTTGAGGATATGCTGCAGTTCCTTGTTTCTTTGGAAACATAGCATGAGATCCAAGAATCACAGAATATTCTGAGTTGGAATGGACCCACAAGGACCATAGAGTCCAACTTCTAAATGAACAGCCCATACAGGGGTTGAACCCGTGACCTTGGCATCGCAAAATATCATCAGGTTTTTAATTCTATGTGTGTAGAACATCTTAAAATTGTCATATTCAAATTTACATCTTAAGGAAAAATATAGTCATCTGAATTATAGGGACAATATTAAAAAGTCAGTAATTGGCCATATTTGAAAGCTTCTGAGAAAGTTTGACGATAGCATATTTAGGGTATTGTGTTGGTGGATTAGCAAAATGAAAGCTCACAATATGGAATTAAACAGCCAACATGCAGTTGTCCAGTGTTCCAGATTTTATTTGGTTTTCTAATTTACAAATAAGCAATTATCTGTAAGCAACTCCTCATTAGGTGGCTTTCATTCTGTCATAGTTTACAATTGAACTTAATGGGAAAATTTGGCCTATATGTTATATACTCTGTGACACTGAAGCAATGATCTAGTTGTTAGGTTTCAGAAGCTGCTTAATCTTCACGATTTAAAGTTTCAAAGACCACAGGATGAGAAGCTGCCCTGAATTCCCTTCCATCTAGGGATCTAACACTCCATGAAATGGTGGAGAGACAGCAATCCTTTAGACTCTTACTAAGAAACTGAGTGAGCGCAGTTGCTTCTATCCCGAACTCCAACATCCGCTGGTCACACTGGGGTGTGCTTTCTGAGGTGTTCCTCTCCAGTCAACTGCTGTGGAAGTATCACAGCCACCAATTTTTCATTGACAGCTATGAATTGAATTATTGTGTGGGGTTTTGTTTCTTGTTTAGTTTTAATTTTTCAGTCCCATTTTCTCTCACTTTTCCTCATGTAGTCTATTAACAGAGCTTGCAGGGTACTTTGGAATCGTATATATATGGGTATGTTTATGATTTCTTTCCCTCTGTTTTCCTTCCAATAATATCTTGAGAGAATGAGTTATGGAAGAACTCCATGTATAACTTAGCAGAAAGGTGGAGCAATATTCATCCATAACACCAACTAAGGTAAAAGTTCCTGTTCTAATTTTATTTCTGCCAGGCTTTATGATGTCTCTCTGTAGAGTAGATGAGGTTTCTCTTGAGATAGCTGGCATGAATTGTTTTAATTTAAGCCTGTTCTTAGGGTTCAAATTAATGGCATGTTGGAATGTTGTTTGAAATACTACAGAAAGAAACAGTTTTACAGGAAGATTTTAGAAAATTCAATCACGATATTTAAGAAAGATATAAAGCTTCCTAAGGTCTAGCACTGTGCAGATGCTGAGAGCACCGTCTCACATTTGCTCATTTTCAGTTTTCTACAAAACTGTACTTTTTCTGTTGTCTCCTTTTAATGCATTCATGTATTCTTGTACATTTCTTTTAAAAACAAGGTTGTTTTTTCACAGTCTCACAGCTTTTTGGAATACACATATGGGGTTGAGAGAACCGTAATTCTCCAATAATTTGTGTTAAATTAAGTATTGATGCTGAAAATTAGGATAAAGAAAACCTGCTTAATCATTATTACAGAAGCATCTTCATTTGCTTGACAAGGAGGATTTTTAAAAAATCTTGATGACCTTGCTTCTGACTAAACTGTGCCGCATGTTGAATTACAATTCTCTAATAAATCAACAACTGATCTTGAGTAATTTTTCTGTGGCCTCACAGATACAGAACTCCCACCTTATTTTGCCTGCATCATTGTAATTAAAGTTTACCTAGAGACATTATGGAAGTTTGTCATAGTTTAGCTTGGTGCAGGTTTCTCTAGTGGGGGGGGTGGGGGGTGGACAACACAAAGATGGCTCCTCTTTGAAGCTTCTCAAAGCCTTCACCATGTCCAGCTCTGAGGTGATGGACATGCTGCTGGCCAAGCCTGGGCCAATTAGAGATGTTGGTTACGCCTCTGTGAAAAACATATTTAAGAAGAAATCAAAACAATGGCTGCATGCACTTTTCCTTAGCCAGAGGAGGAGGAGGAGGTGAGAGTATGTGAGGGAAAACAACATGGAGAGACCAAGGTCAGTGGAGAAGGAGGGGGAGGGGGAGCTCCAGGCGCCGGAGCTCTGCAGCCTCTGCAGGCCGTGGTGAGGCCCATGGTGAAGCAGGGGGTGCCCCTGCAGCCCATGGGGGCCCACGGGAAATGCTGAGATCCACTCGCCCATGCCGGAGTGAGAGGATGCCCTGGAGCAGGCCATGGTCCAGAGAGAGAGAGAGAGAGAGAGATCCGGAAAACAGAAGAAGCCTTGCTCCCGAGATGGAAACGGCCCGGCTCAGAGGTCTGTACCCTGTGGAAGATGGACCCCACGCCATAGCAGTTTTGGGGAGACTGCTTGCCTGTGTGGGGACCAGCGTCACTGCAGCAGTGTCGGGCGGGCTGCCAACAGTGAGACCCATGGCTGTGCAGAGGAAAAGAACCTCTCCCCAGGCAGGGGAAGAAAATCTGGGTGATGAACTGACCTACCCCCCCTCATCCCCCAATACCTTGTTCCCTTGTGCAGCTGCTGGGAAGGAGGGAGGGGGGTGAGCAGGGAAATGGTGGTCTTGAAGGGTTTATTTTACTTCTCATTTACTCCTCTGACTCTGTTAGTAATAAATTGGATCACTTGGCAACCTAAGTTAGTCCTGTTTTGCCTATTTTAGTGCCTCTTCTCCCGGGTTTCATTATCTCAACTCATGAGCCCTGGGTGTGGGTGTGTTAGTTTGGGGGTACCTGGCATTTGGCCAGGCTCAAACCACGACAAAGTTAAAAAGTTAATCTTGCCAGGAGGCATAATCAGTATCTTCTCCTAAGCTGTTCATAAAAGCCTGGATTCCTCAAGCTCAGAAGAAGCCTTCAGTATGCATACTGCTCCCTGGTGTTCTCATTACCCAGCTTCCAACTTGGAATAGCAGCATCACTGTACAGACTTGTGGAAGCTGGAGCCACCCAACACACTGCTGATAGCAAAGGTCTGCAGTGAAAAGGACAGTTGCTCATAGCAGCATTCTGCAAAGGATCCTCTGAGCTTTTCAGATATGAGCAAGATACTCGGTGTTACAGAATACAGAGATGTTCTACGTGACACTTCAAAACATGGAGGGAAAGGTAAAATATATAAAAGATAAAATATATATGCCAGTGTCTTCCTGAGAATGGAAGAAACATTGATATTGTCATTCAAACACTGGGATGTAGAGTCAAAGGGTGAGTTCAGAGCCTGCATGATGGTTGATAGCAATCCCTAACAAGTGAAACATTTTTATGGTAGATCTCCTATCATCTCTTTCCAAGTTTGTATATGCCACCTCAGGAAAGCAGCCCACAACAACTTGTCGTACACTTTACTGGTGTTTTTAACTTTCAGTAAGCAGTTCAATATAAAGAAACATTGTATTACCATATTTTCTGAAATGCAAGGTCTGCCTTTTCAGCTGAACAGCTCCAGTCAATCTCATCGTAGTCCATGGCGGTTTAATGACTTAGCTTCCTGAAGTCAGTGCAGTCAATTAATTCTGTAGAAATAGGCCTTGCATTGCTGTAGTGATGCTTCATGTGCTCTTAGGGCCACTGTGGTTTTTGTTTCAGTGTCAATAGGGAGGATGGAGGAATTTGAATTTTGGCTTGTATTTTTGGGTTGAATTTTTGTTTTGTTCTTTTTCGGTTTTACTGTCACTCCCTATGTTGAAGGAAATGTAAGGAGTAAATAAATACTCTAAAATCTCTTACGTTTTACCTGCTGCCATGTGCATCTTCCATTCTTTATAAAGCTTTCCAGTAACAAATCAGCAAATGGGATGACTTTTAATAAACTCCTTTCCAGGGGTATTTAATATACTGATATCTGGTTTGGCTCTGGTTATTAAAAATTTTGTATCAAAACTTAATGGAAATTTATTGTGGGATGTTTGGGTTTGGAAAACAGATACCAGTGGTACTTATTTTTAAAATTTCTGCATACTTGCATTTAAGAATTCACAGCATTTGAATGAATTTGATACAATAATCTGGGAAAATATGCATGCGGTGATTTTTTAAATTATTACAAAGGATTCTTGCCTCCTTGAAGCTACATACAGGTTTTTGGTACTTTTAAAGTAACTCCTTTATAAATACTTTGTGTATTTGGGTACTTGCTTTTCTTGGGATGGATCTAGTTTTAAGGGGAGGGAAAGAAAGCCCTGTATTGATTGGATTTCGAGGGTATGTAGCAAAGGAAAAATGGTTGGCAACTGTGCATGCTGCGAGCTCAGTGTGGTGTGTCTGAGAAGAAATTGGGTCAGTATGTCAAAACGCTTTGTGAAAGTATGGAAAGTGAAACTACGTACTGTAAAACCTTTGTAATTTCTCATATCTAAATCAAAGTAATACAGTTATTCATATTGGAAATAGAATAATGTAATAGCCAAGAAAGCTATTTTGTCTTTAGTGGTAGATAATATGCCACTGTATACATATATGTCATTTCTGTGGATAATGCTCTCCAAATTATCTTTAGAAAGAGCTCTGCTGGGCCTTTGTTTATTGTTTTCCTTTACCTGAATCTGAGAACATAATTCCACAAAAGAAAAACATAGAGCCAATGAGAAGAGGAAGTTAATTGCCAGTATCTGTGTGTGTATTGTCATGGCAGTTGTGATTTTTGAGGAACAGTCTCCTCTTTCAGAATCTTTCAAAGTCCCAGTTCCGCGGAAATACTCAAAGCGAGGTATAAGCAAATTTTCTTCCGGAAAGTAAGATAGCTTTTGATTCTAAGCTAAAGCTTATAAATTAGCCAGAATCAAAAATTGCTAGCAGCTTATTAGTGGGGGGGGAAAGGAATTTGCATCTCATAGGACGAGTAACAGGCATATGAGAACGTATGAGTCCATGGAGAAGACTTGGCTGACATATATTTGTGTGTCTAAGTCAAATACCAGTCCAAAGTTATTGTTCTGCTGTATTTCCTCAGCAGTGAACAACAAATTGACAACTGCTGTAGTGCTCAGGCACCATCTGTCTTGTGAACCCTGCCATTCTGTTCTTGCCTGAATATGATAAATTTTACCTTATTTTCCCAGGAAAATAAAAATAGTATTTAATCTACAGTTCAAAAGCTGGATAAATTCCAAGTGAGGCCCTGCTAGTAGTGATATCCCTTGTCTCTGGGGGTGTAAATTTGGGCTTACACCTAAGCGTGTGTATATAAATATTACAGATTTATTACTGCTTGTGTTGTGCTGTGCCACAAATACAAGTCTGTATACAAACATGCTATATAATAACAAATCTTTTTAACAATCACAGTAATTTGTATCCACAATAAAGTAATTATTTTACAGCTGAAGGCTTTAAAGGTATTCTAATGGTCGGAGAACAGGGGGAGGGATTAAGGGAGATTTCTGTTTGGTTTTATATTTTAAACTCTTTGCTGGCAGTATGCTATGAGCAGTGTCTTTTAGGTATTTTTAATTATTATCTTAAATTCAGCATGGTGAGATTTGAAATTACTGGATAATTTTTCAAACGCAACCTTCCCATTTTCTTCAATATAAACAAAATCCATTTAGGGTGGATTTTTTTTTTTTTTCCAGAATTCCTAGTGAAATAGTGTGTATGTGACTGTTGTACTGCTTCTCTTTATGCTTTCAAACATCTTCATCATCTTCAGTTGTGTTAAGGTATAACTGCACTCATGGTCTCAGACTCTGAATTATTATGCTGCACCACTTCCACAGTTAAATACATTGGACAGCAGCAGAAGTACCTGAAAGCCAGCTGGCTCCATGCACGGCTTTGTGCCATGAGGGGCCTAATGAATAGGCACTTAAAAATTGTAACCAAAGATCTGCACATGTCTCTGCAGAAACTTGAAGCACCTGCTTCATTTTTTAATTTAAGCATTTTTATGTAGTCTGCATATTCATAGTCTTTCTGTCAGAGATACAGGATCTCCAGCATTAATTAAAAATTACATTGTGCCTTGAGAAAAGTTGACCTCATGTAAAAGACTAAATTATTTTCAAACACTCTATTTTAAGAAAGCGATATCCACACTGCAAGCATTTGCAGTGAGCACGCATAATGAGAGCAGTGTGTGAAGCCATGAATCCCAATTACTTGGTTTTGTGTACCAAATGACAGCAAACTGTATCTTAAGAACTGAACACAAGCTATCTTACAGAATTAGAAGATGGGCATAATTGTCTTCATGACTTTTATTGGTTACTTAGAATTTATTTTTTTTAAAATTTTGTGAATACATTTTCGTCTTGAAAATGTCTGTTTAGTATCATTGTTTTTCTTACACAACTGAAAGAAATCCTTTATTGTTCCTGAAAATATAAAAATATTGTGAGAATTTCATACAGGAGATGGTGAGGGAGCAAATTGTTTTGTAAGATAATAAGGTGTCTTCTCAGATGTGATATTCTTGCTCTGGATGCTCAGTTGTGTATCTACAATAGGTGCTGTTCCCAGTGGAGCAGGGAGGGTGAGAGAGGAGGTGGAGATGGTGCAAGGCTCTTTCTGGATATCCGTAAAAAGGTCCAACAGTGATCAGCTGGGAAAAATAGCTACTTTTATAAAATAGAATAAAAAGAGGGATAGAGATAATGAGTAAATCTTTCATCCCTTCAGATGATGAGAACCCCACATTCATGCAGCATGGGGCAGAGCCCAGCCAAGTTTTGTCACAGCATCCTGCACACATCCTGATCATGGAAAAGTTTCCCTCTGGGGTCCAGAAAAAACTGCTCCTTGAATACGCTTGGATCTCCTGTTCTAAAAAACACAAAAGGGTCTTGCTTTCTTTCACTGTTTTTCCTTTAAAGTGTTCTACAGAGTAAAACTTGTGCCTATGTATGTTACATGCTCTCTCTGCTCTCAGTGAACTATTCCAGGTACAGAAAACCTAGAGAAAAAGTGTTAATGATGAAAGGAGCAATGTTGCAAATGCAGTGAGTCAAACATTAAAAAAAAAAAAAAAAAAGAAGAAGAAGAAGAAGAAAAAGAAAGATCAGAAAACACAAAGCCGTGGTAGTCAATGGCCTCTCTCCTCAAAAAGTGATGGGAATGAGGAAATGCCCTTGTAAATGGTGTGCCTCATATAAACACTGTTTATGAATACCAAGGTGAATGTGCCTTCAGATATACCTCAAGAGACTTATATATGAGAAAAACAGCAAGTTCAGAAACAAATGCTTAAGGAAAGAAAAAACAGTCCTACCAGACTCACTGTCTGCTTCACTTGGAGGAAAGACATAAATATTGTTTGCCATATAACACTGAAATATGTGTGATGAATGTAGCAACTGTAAAACCTTCATTGTTTCTTCAGCTAAAACAAACAGAATGTGTAATTAGTTGGCTGCTTCTGGCTAATCCTAAATCCCAAGAAGGTTTGAATCATCGTCTACTGTTTTTTTACAGTAATATTTTAGTTGTTTCAAATTATCTCCTTGTTTGCATGCATCAAACCTCGCAAAACAGAAGAGAACAGTTAACACTGCCCTGACATGCTGCTCTTAGATAGTTAAAGGGGAGCTTCTTGCTTGTATTTCATTGACTTAAAGCCATACTAGTCAGTTCCAAATGTTTATAGTGTTTTTTTCACAGCCTTCAACTTTGTGCATTTGGTTTTATAGATGAATCTCAGTACTAATTTTATTTTGTGGATTTGGTTTTTTATTATTATTTATTCTTGCTTGATGAGGCAGTTAATCTATTTAAATTTGTATCTTCTGAAGTAAAATTCGCCTCCAATTAACTCTAGTACACAAGGTTAAAATGTTTTGGTTTTATATTTACAAGGTCAAATTAAATATAAAGTCTTTTTGTGGATGGACGGTAAATTATTGATTTTATTTCTGTGTCAGAATGAGAGAAAGTTTGGATTAGAATTAATATAAACTGAAATCTTGCTTTAACTGGTAGGACTCTGAAATGCCATAATACCTTTACAGATATTGCTTGGGGTGTTTGTCTTTTTTGATGAAACTTCATGAAAGCCTGTTTTCCTCTTCTGCACCTTCTTGTCCAGCTTTAACTGCTGTATGTTTTAATGAGTAGTCAGACATCTGCTGCCTCAGAAAAGCCCAAGGTAGTTCACTGGCCTTTCATAAATCTCATGCAGACAATATTGGAACACATTGTTTTCAAAAACGCAGTGTCATGGAAGAGGAAGTTCATTGAAGTCGTCTATCAAATGTCAAATATGCAGGTCAAAGCAATAGTTCTGAGTTTGGTCACAGCTGTCTGAAAATCTCAGCTAAATGCCCCTGTGGAGCTGCAGATCACTGTAGAAAACACGCACAGTATTCCCACAATTTCCCTTCATTTCTGCAGGAAGAGAATCTTGGATGAAGAATATGGGAAAGTCAATCAAAGCCTGTGAAGTTCGTATCTGTAGAACTGGTGTTAAATAAGCCTCATTCTGGTCACGCCATGTGCCTTGTGCCATTTTGAGAGACTCTCTGGGTAAAGATGACTTCAAAGTTTGTAAACACAGTCTCTATGCAGAGATAATGTCCTTTATAAGACAAATTGCTGCTGTTAAAAGAATTCTCAGGCTGTTGAAAGCTCTTCTGTTTCTCCCAACTGTATCAGCTGATATCAATTTATTTTTAAAAAAATAGTTTATCCTATGAATTTTGCTGGTTTTGTATCCTTAGATCATTATGGCTATACCACCACTATTTTAAAATCAACAAAAGGATAGATTATTTCTACTTTTTTTTTTCTTTTTTTTTTTTCTTTTTTTTTTTCTTTTTTTTCTGAGTAATCTTGGATTTCCTGAGCTACCTTATAGCTTAAGATGACAGAACTGAATTTTAGGGGAACAAGGAGGGTTCTCTGTTTCCTATCTTGCTACTTTTTAAATGAAGTACCAAAGTACAACAAATACAAGCAACTTCAGAACGTTTTGTAGCTTTCTTTCTTTCTGTTGCTTTTTGTAGTAGTGTAAGGAAGAACTACTGCACTTGTGCCTGACGAGGAAGACAGCAGTGCAGAAGTTGTGCAGGGCTGAGGTTGGGCAGTGGGTCAGGCAGTTCAGAAGGTGGCATAACCAAAGGGAAACATTTAGAAGCAAGTGGAAATGGAAACATTCACCAAAGGAAGCATGTTAATTTGGTATTTTCTCAAAGGGATCTTTGGATTACATTTATTTGGTCAGTATTGTGATTTATAGATGTAACTTGGCGCTTTTTTCCTGACTAGAAGCAACTCTATCTCTTGTCATACACAGCATCTCCTACAATCAAGTACAATTAAGCTGGGCTCAGATTTGCATATTTGAAGTTGTATGAGCTTATTCAAGCCAACAAAAAGAGGTCTGTCTTGCTAGGCTAGACCATTATTTGAGCTAATCTGCCTGGTTGTGTACAGTAATGTTTTGCATATGGTTCTAAGAGATATGTGCAGCTGGGTGGCATAGTTCTGAATTATTGGAATGATTCATGGCACTGGTTTCTGTGCAGTCACCTTTTTCCTTTTCAAATAAATGAATACAGCCTCAACTCAGTAGAAATCAAGGCTTTCTTTGCACTGCAGCACAAGTATTGTTTGTTCTTTACAGCAAAGATCAAAGGATTTTTTTTTTTTTTTTGTAAGTAGCTGCAGGAACCACAGATCATAATTCATTGAAATTGCTTCCCCCCGCTTTTTAATCTTAGAACTATACTATTGTGGAGTATTTATTGTTTTGCTATGGAATCTAGATGTCACTGGCCGCAGTTACGTTGGTTCAGTATGGCCTTTTGTATATGTTTTTCTGAACTACAAATGATTGCATTTAATTAAAACACACACATTTAAAGGACCAGATGCTCCTTTAAATGGAAAAACCCACAATATGGGCAAGGAAGCCTCCCCATGTTTCTGTGCAGGACACTTCCCACCCAGGAAAATGCCTGAAATAGAACACACAGGTGGTCTTCTAAAAGCTAAGAGGTACTAAAAAAGCTTCCTTTGGTTTTAGTCCTTCCAGATTGCTGTAAAAATATCTGCTTACCCCATGGAGTGGGGTCTGTCTGTGCCAAGGAAGAATCCCAACACTGTTGTGCCGGCAGTGGCCTTGTCATGGTGTCTGTTGAAGTAACAGGTGCAGGTGGTTAGAATATAATGTGAATAATCCATATTTGTCATTCCTGGACACCTCCTGCAGCCAGACATTTCTCTCCCATCCACCACACACATATGACATGTTCTGTAAATCCCTGTGGGCCCTCTAATTTCTCTGTTACAGGTAAGGAGGGAGAAAAATTAAGCTTTCCTTAGGATAAATTTCTTGCTTTGAATTCAGTTTCCTGAATTTAATTCAATTTCTTGTCAATGTTTTTCTACTCATCTTTTATTTATCATCTAACCTCTTTATCTTCTGCCTTTTTGTGCTAAAAGACATTTCTTCTGTCCAAATTTCCCCTACTTTCTCTTCAGCAGTTATTCTTAAGGAAGGAATAAGAGAAATGCTTTTCCTCCCGCAGGTTATTCCCATGCTTTAGTGCCAATAATACCCTCCTACACTCCCCATTTTATGTGAAATTATCGTGCTGGCATTGGGTCAAAGAAGAAAAAACTTTCAGATGGGGGTGGGTGGTGGGGAATGTAGTTTCTAAATAGTTTTCCCCTCAGTTTGGAAATGGTACTAGCATGTGCATTGGAGGATATGTACAGGCTTAGAAAACATGTCTGTTATTTAAATCATATTGAAAAATATGGAAACAGCTTGGCTTGATTTATCTTTTCTCTTTCTTTGGAGTAGAAACCACATGTTTTATCTTAGGTGTGTTCTCTTACACTTGCCAATATCTGAAGCTGTAAAGGTGAATGTTTAGGGTGATTATTTAGGACAATCAGTGTTTTACTTGGGTTTCAAAAGACTTTTAAGCAGATCACATGAGAAATGTTTAAAAGGGGATGGAGGAGGACCTGTTCTTGAATATGTAGTACAGATATATACTCCTTTCCGCCTTGTATCCACAAATAATACACAGAAGTGTGATAATGCTAACATAGCTCAATCTTTTGGTGTCCTGCACTCTTTGAAGGAGAGCCCTGAGAGTGAATATCCCACAATTCTGTCTGATGGAGGCTGAGAGTCTTCCTTTACGATTCCCATCTCTTTCATCTACCTCACCTTGAAAACTTCCTCTTATCCTGCTGGAGTTGAGGATAAGAGAGAAGAGGAGGAAGAAAGAAGTGAAGCAATGGAAAGAAACAGCCAGAATACTAAACAAAATCCTGTACCAGAAGATTGCTTTCAAAACTGCACTGCTGGGTTTCAAGTAGTCTGCAACCTCACTTGCATTCTGTCTCTCCAGTGTTGGTCTCTCTAAAAAGACTTGAGGGAATTTCTTGCCGTCCTTGCTGCTTTGCTTCCTGTATTAACAGTCTCTATTTGTTGCTGTCTGCATCCATCTACAAAAGAAAAGGGCTTACATTTTTTATCGATCCAGTTCCTGCAAGGCCCAAGAACAAAGCAAAATCATCAGCTGTTCATCCCTGTTAACTTGGACAGGTTTTTTTCTACTAACAGTAAAAAAAAAAGAGTTGAATTCTGTAGAATTGTTGGGATTTGGGTCCAGGTGTATCCAGGGCATTGTGTGTTTGTTTAAAATAATACC
Source organism: Dasyornis broadbenti (assembly GCA_013397935.1). Classification (NCBI taxonomy): domain Eukaryota; kingdom Metazoa; phylum Chordata; class Aves; order Passeriformes; family Dasyornithidae; genus Dasyornis; species Dasyornis broadbenti. The sequence continues at coordinate 1,719,776 of VZRN01004542.1, read as the reverse complement.
AGTACTACCCTACATAGTGGGATTTTGAGTCAAGATGGTTATTAGTAGTATGGTGGTACAATGGTATTGATGTCCTTCAAATCATGTTTCTTAAAAACTATATTGGCTTAGAGCTCAGACAGCCCTTGGTTACTCAGTGCTGTTCTGCTGACCAAGATGACCTGAACCATGAGAGCTGAGTTGATTTACACATTTTATATCTTAAGGTCTTGCCCTGACTTCAAAAAGTTATTGTCCTAAGGTCTTAGCTCAGTTCAGCAATGTTCTTTGTCAGTAGACATCAACATGCAGAACACTACGGCTGTAGATACATCAAGTGCACGATACTGGTGCAATCATATAATAAAAATAATTTTTCTAAGTAAAAAGGATTGATTAAATTGGTGAGAGAGGTGGTGCTGGAACAGCCAAAATCAGGCTTCCACAATTAGGTTCAGGAAAAGTGAATTTATTAAGACAGTCAAATCTTTCCTCATTTTCATCATGTACTTTCAGCAATTATTTCAATAGTCAGCAGTACTGAACTGCTGTAAAGCTAGCCAAGGAGCTATTGAAGCTGTTCTTTTGTAACCTTTGGGCAAATGCAGTATAACTCTTACGCCTGGCACAGCCACATTTGCAGCTTCATGAAATTATGATTTTCTTCTGAGATGAAGAATGCTATTGGATTTTTTTTTTTTTTTTGCAACATCAACAGGGGCAGTTGTTTAATAGGTGAAATTTGCAAGTCAGAATAACGTGCCTTTTTACTATTGTGTCTTTTGATTGTTATTTTTGTTGTCTGTATAAAATGGCGCTGACAGTACAGACAGCAGGAACTCTCAATTAGCCTTGAGGTCAGGCATCTAGATTAAAAATCTTGACACATTCCTGTATTGTTTCACCCCTATCTTAAAAGGGTGTTCCTTTCTCATCTGTGTTTAGTACCTTGTTTCTTCTAAGGGACATGTAAAGATAATCTTATTTTACAGCACTATCAAATTTGGTTCATAATGGCCCTAGAAATCTTCTTTCTTTGGGGTGCAAAGTATCATTTTATTAGGCTGTGTGCTTGAAAGTTAATTTTATTGCTGTATTAAACCAGTGAGAACTAGCCTTTCTACTGCTGTATGATGGACAAAGCTTCATTCTGAGCAGATTTTAAAATGGTTGAAGTGGCTAATGGGCATCTTAAGGCCTGTGTTAAGTTTACTAAATTCATGTAAAATAATTTTTGTCACATCTCCACTCTGATATGTCTCAGTCAGTTTGAGCCTCCTGAATTGGGCTTCTGCATCTCAGATCCTGCTTGCCCACCTGTTGGGTAAAGTAGCTTTGGACTTTGTTTAGGATGTTCAAGCTTTTTTTTTTTTTTTTTCCCCATTACCACCATCCTCATAGCATAAGCGGGAATATGATTCTGTGTTTATGACAGTGTATTTTGATTATTTTGGCAAATCTAGAATGTAGCAACATTGTGTGGGATTGTTTTGGTTTTTTAAGATCTGAGAAAAGATTTCTTAAAAAATCTTTAAAAATATTTACTTTTTTAACTTATTACTGAAGTTTAAGCAGGGCATTTCAGCTGCTAGTTGAGTGAGTTAATTGTGGGGTGAATGATGATGGCACAGCAGATCTACTGTCATGGTTTGTCTGCTCTTTGAAAGAAGTATTTCTAGAATACATGAGAAAGCAGCAGGTATCTCTGAACATCACCATACAGCTTTGTAGCTGTCTCTAGTTCATTATTGCCATATTCACACGTGGAGAGAGTGCAGCACAGGAACTTGAAATGACTTTCTGAAGGGGAAAACACTGAAGGAATTGCTCTGACACATGAAGACTTTTCTTGGACAAAAAACCCCATATTCCAACACAGGATTCCAGCAGGATTTAAGAGAATTACAGTTGAGGGGATGAGTCCTTGTTTTTTTATGTAGAAATGTGTTCTAATCACATCTTCCAGAGGGCTTTTTCCCACATGCTAATTCTTTGTAATGTAGTGTTAATGACTGAAATACAATGTTTTACCCCTGTGTGCTCTCTCACTTGTTAGGAATGGGCACCTTTTTAATGTGGTTTATTTTTCTATGACGGGTGGAAAGAATTAATCTACTCTCAGTAAACATGTGAATAACCAGTGTTCCCAAATACTTCCTTTATGAGAGTTACAGGAAGAATGTAAAATGTTATATATGGAATTGGTTTGATATGATTCAAAGTCTAGAAGGATCAGACATTGCCAGTATGCATTTTATTTTCATAAAATGACTCTCATATTTTTAAGAAAATCTGTAAAATTAATTTATTCTTCTCGTGTAAGGTCATCTAGACAGGTCTGTTAAATTTAATGGCTGTTTCATGATTAAGGGAGAGTAGGAAGTTCTTAATTGAGAAACAGATAAAAAGCAAACTAATTAACTCCAAATGCATTTCTTTAGCAGTATCCAAACAGCCATTTACAAGATGAACTTGGGTTACTCATCTTTTGAGCTTTTAATAATATTTTTAGATTGCATTTTTACACCATCTCTACTACAAAAATGACTGTAATTTCTGTCACAGTTGGAAGCATCAATTAATAAATGTTTTTGATTTTGATCTAGGGAGGTGTTTGAATTGAGGGGGAAAATATTCTTAAACTAATTGGGTTAATTTACAGCAGATTGAGGGAGAGTGCAGTGGAAATTATTTACTCCTATTCCTACCTGGTTTTCTTCCAACTATGAGCTTACTCTTTTTTATTTAAATACTGTCCCAAATAAAGCTGTTGCCCTAGCCCTCTGATCTTCTGAAAATTGCTTCATGTATTGGGAAACCACTGGTAGTGGATCCATGCTCTCTCACTTTCTTTGCGAAATATTTAGTAGTTGGAACCATAGAATCACAGAATGGTTTGGCTTTTGGGCTGCAAGTGCACATCACCGGGTCATGTTGAGCTTCTCATCCAGCAGCACCCCCAAGTTCTTCTCAGCTGAGCTGCTCTAGATCTGTTCATCCCCCAACCTGTGCTGATACCAGGGGTTGTGCCAACCCAGGTGCATTGCACTTGATTTTCATAAACCTCATGAGGTTCTCATGGGCCCACTTCTCAAGGTTGTCCAGGTTCCAGTGGATTTTATAGTAGATCTAGGGTTTGTAGAAAAAAGGGAAAAGGGATAAAAAACCATCTTCATAAGTTATTTTCAACGGTAAATTTTAAAGTATGGATAATTTTGAAAGTTATCGGTTATCATACACATTCTTAATGTATATGTTTACTCTTGCTTGAATGACAAACTGCTCTGTTTTTTGGAGTTGAAGCAATAAAGTCTGATTAATGAAGAAAAACAGGCCAAGGTCATCACCAAAGCTTATTTTTCATGTTCATAAATAAAAGAATTTGGTGACCATTAAACAACTCAGCTACCGTGAAGCCACTCAATTACATTTCACAATGATAATTTTAGGCATATGTGTTTCTCAGAACAGTATTTCTGTTTTCTTTTTTAATCCTGCAGAACATTTAAGTGTCATCTTAAACCTGTGCAAGACAGCATACAAAACCCACTCTAAGGATTCCTGATAAGAGTCAGACCTTAAGGAAAAGAAGTTTTTTTGTATTTGGGCCTCCTTTGTACCACGTGCAGAGAGACTTAACTCTTAATTACTTCTGTTTACATACATGACTGCTAAACGATGCCTTGCTGGTCCATGGTAGCCCATAGGCCCTGCTTGGAAATGTGGGACTAAACTGAAAAGAAAGGAGGAGAATTGTAACATCTGTAACATGAATTTCAAGACCCTGAAAAGTGTTTACGTTCCTTCATCCTTTCTGATCTGTGGTGAAGAGGAGGCTTTAACGAAGCAGTTAAGCATGTAAAGATCCTTCAGAATATGTTCCTGAGTCCATGTTTTGGTGTTGCTTAAGCTTTAGTTGATGAGGATGTTGGGATCTGATGGATGAAAGATACATACTTATCTACCCATTTTCTGTAAAAACTCTTAATTTTTAAGACTACTTCTTGGTTCTTCTAAGGAACCGTATAGGTGACTGTTTTCTTGAGCTAGCAAGGTGAACTCCCTGGCTGTGCCTGAAAAAGCAAATGGCACCAGGAATGCAGCATCTCTTGTGACTACATCTACAGCCTCAATTTTCTTGTTGCTACTAGGATCACAGTTATCAAGTTTCCATATACTGATTTTACCATTAAAGTTGTTTTGCTTCAATGGCAGTGGCATGTTTCGTTGCCTCGGCCATAAGCCTGCTTTTATGGCCCGTTTCCTCTTGTTTTCTAGTAAAATTGTATCATGTCAGAGCACTGAGGTGGAATTTAAAGTAATTGCCAATGAATTTCCAGGATAGCCAGCATGGCTGCTGTGTTGCAAAAGAGTCTACTGGCTTAACAGCATTTATTTTAATTGCATAAATGTGAGAGATGTTAATTAATGCAGCGTTAATGGTGAGAAATCAAATCTGCAAAAGAAGACATTCCAGAAGTATAGATTTTGTTGCCATGAAAAGGAGACTATATTGTGTATATTCTAATGTACAAGATAGAAATCACATAAGCAAGAATTTAGAAAGATTTGATGTTAAAAACAACTGTGGTAATTTTTCCTGTAATAGGCATGTATAGATAACCTAGGAACATCAGAGCTTCATAGAGAACAGTGACCATAGGAATATTTTTGCAGACTTACAGGCTGAACAAAATAGGATCATCATTTCAGCTATGTCTCTGAAGCCTCTTAGTGCTCTCAAATGGTGATTTGGATCCTTTTCAATCTTTATCTTTTGTTTCACTTGTGTATGTTCTGAAAGTGAATCTCAGTTGTGTGAGGTTAGTTGGAAAACTGGTCCTGACTTTGAGGTGCTTTTACATTTGTGAACGTGTTCAATTTGTAAAATAAACCAGCAAGCCAAAATCTGTACAATGCCAGTCGGTGTAAAACTATGACTGTGTTAGGGGTGCAGAGAGGCAACTTTTGGTTCCTAAGCTATTCACTTTCCAAGAGATTCACCGTTTCCCAAACCTACTTGAAGGTGAGCATGTTTCTCTAAAGAAAAAATGAAGTAGGTTATACTGGCCAGTAAGTGGTTTCAGAAATTGTTCATGAGTCTTGCAAGTTCTCTGAGTGTCTTTACGTGTCACCAGATTTATGTCTTTTGGAGAGATACAAATTAATCTTTTAGAGGCCATATTTAACAGTAAAGCCGCAAGTTTGGAATACGTATGATGAGTTAAATCTTTTTAGGAATATCATAGATATTAAATAGGGACACTAATCACAAGCTTACAGATTAGTCACAGCAGTTACAAACTTGTTAACTCCACTTTCCTGAAGATAAAAAAAAAAACCAAACCAAACCCAGCACTTTAAAACTCTGCTGTTGACAGCATAAATTTCTATTGAAGGAATGCACTGACATTTGTTAGTGTCACATATTCCATCCATCACAGTCCTAAAAAAAAGTGCTGTATCTCCATATCCACACATCTCAGTTATTGATTTGTCAGTGACACAATAAGAACAGTGATGTCTTGTCACCTTTTTCTCCCCTCTATTTAATATACAGCTGCTTTAAAAAATATTTTTTAAATACTATTGAATGTCTTGTAAGTATGGGATTAAGGGGAAAATTTCTAAATTTTTCTGGTGATGGCTATGTGTTTGTTTGTTTTAGAGTGGATTTTTTTCCATGTGTGTTTCAGGCCAGTGCTTTCATTGCTTAAAGAATGAGCATGTGACTGACAGGATACTATTTGGGAAGTGATGTGCAGTCTCAGAGTAATATGACATTTTATGAGCAGCTCGACTGTTTTCATTACCTGGATTTATACTTTTATTTCTGTGCACTAAGGAATAAGTGAGCAAGGCAGCTGTGGGAAATAGAAAAGCTGTCAGGATGAAGTTGATAGGACAGCCTTGAAATCATGCCATTGTGTCTAATAGGACATTATGGCTGTTGCCTTTAAACCCTTTGAATACAAAAATCTGATAGAGCAGTTTTGATTATTAGATTGGTATTAGGTTGCTACAACTTTGAAAGACTTGTGTGATTTCAGCAAGGAGGTATATAGTGATATAAATTAAACACATGCATAAGCAATTAAAATGTAGTAAGTAGTTCATGGTGATTGCTGTTAGTGGGGAAAAACACACTGCTGCATTGACAGCATTAAAGAGTTTGGGCAAAAATGCTTGTCGAAGAAACACAGTGTTTGAGACACCAAATGCTTGTTTGGTTGGATTTTTTTAAAATTAAACATTACTATAACATTGGTACAAATTACAGTGCTTTATCACCAGCAAGTATCTTCTGACCAGTAAGAACTAAATTTAAATTAAATATTATCATTTCAATTGCAGCAAGGTTGGTCAATGGTCACAGGATGTCCTTATTAACAGAGAGTATACAAATCTCTTCCAGTGCTTTGAAAACTGTGATAAAATTTTTGATAAAAGTATGCACAAACAGATGTTTTAGTGGAATACTTAATGAAGGTTAAAAATAAAAAAGGAAAGCTTTGTACATAACAAGAAGTAGCATTTTCTGTACTTTCAATTCTAAACAAAACAAGCAAACAAAACCAACTAAAATACGGTATTCCATGGTGGAAGTGAACATTATTTGTTATAACTTATGGAGAAATACATCTTATGAAGAAATTTGTTTCCATCTTCCTTGTCCATCAAGGCAAACATTGAAGTAATTGGGTGGTGTTCCCTTCCTCCGAAATTTACTGTATAATAATAAGGCCCCAAAAACTATCATGGCCTGGCTCATGTGAGGGTCCTTTCCAAAATGTGTGTGGGTTGATGGGACAAGGGCTGTAGAAGCTTCCCTTGCGGTTGCAGTAGTGCAGAAGTTTGCTAGCAACAAGGAGAGTGACAGAGGTGAAACTTGCTTGATAAATCAGTCTGAACTTGTAATTAGGTAAGTAGTTCACATTACACTCAGTTTCATCTATTTACAGCTAATGTATCACCCAGTTTCCTCAGAGCTTTACGCCTTAGCAGAGTAGTCCTCTCCTTTGCAGCACTGTTAAGTATGGTATTGTGGCAAACAAAACAGGTGCAGAAAACAGGGTAAGCAGACAAAAGTTTTTTTCATAATAGTACTGACAGTAGAGTTGGGTCTAGCAGGCAACTGTGGGAGGAAATTTTTGTTTGCTTTGTTACACTTAACTCTCCCATCTTATCATACGGCTGTACCAGGTGCTTATAGTACAAAAATTGGGCAAGTAGTCCCTCTGAGTGAAAATGAAATGAAATTAAATTAAATTTTAATTGCTCCTGAGCTGTTTTTATCATGGAGTTACAGCCGTTACAGATTTATTCAGAGAGATCAAAGAGCAGTGCAAACCTCTTAGCAAGATACGTCTTCCATTCTCATTTAAGTCTATTGTGGGACACTTCAGGTGCCAGCATTGCTAATGTCCCACTGGATGTGAAAAAAAACATCATGGTCCTAGGAAAAATGATTTATGTAAAGCTGGTAGGTTAATCAAAGGAGAGCAACAAGTAATTACAACAACGGTTACAAATTACAAAACTAGCAATAACAATAACTAGCTACCAGTCTAGTGAAAGAGAAATGGTTAAAGTAAGGGTCTTGCCAGCATGTGTATGATATTGCTAGGGGTCATAACTGGGCAGTCATTCATATCCTGTGTGTGTGATGAGATGACATTTCTCTGCTCAGACCTTTGTGTATCACAAACAAATTTTGAATGTGGTATCTGATCATGTTAAGGGATTTCTTATCCTTTGGAGGACAGAATGCTGTTATTTCAGCAGAAATTGGACAGAATTAGAAGGGAAAAGGTAGAACATATTGAAGTACTGATACCTAATTAGCAGATAAACATCTCACCTCTGTAGTTGCCTGTAGAGGAAAGACCTGATTGATAGCAGTTATTAACACCTTCATGACTTGAAGATGAGTGCTTGGAGGAAAGCTTGTGTTTTCCCCTCATGTGTCATTTGGTCCACTTTCACCCAGATTGTGCCTTGTTTACATCTTCAAGTACAGCAATTCCCACAGCTCAGTTCTGTTCATTATTTCAGTATTTTTCTAATGGTGGTTCCCTGAAAGAGAAGAAAGAAAGCAATGTCTTTGGGACTAGGAAGAAAACATATAATATGATTAGGGGTGTACAAAAAGCTTTTGGAATGGCAGAGCTTTTAGCAGAGATTAGATGAAAAAATATCAGCAAGCGAATGTAAAAGCAGACTACATGTGATTTCTAGTAAGAAAGAGTAACAGAAATAATATTCTTAAATGTAGGCCTGGAATTGTACCAGAAGAGCTTGTAGGAAAAAAATACCAAATACAAGGAATTTCTCTTGCATACAATGAATTTGGCCAAGAGAAACATGCTTTTTCTCTTTTGCTTTCCCAGTACATGTATATAGACATCATATATAAACACAAACATACATTTGTTGCTAAAACTATGTCACATACTTCATCATGCATTAAATTACTTGCTCAGAAACACTCAGGTTGCACAACTCTGTGGCTGCTTCTTATTAAAACTTGTTTCTTCAGGGCTGGTCAATCTTTTAATTTAACAAGCACATGGACATTTTAAAGGTTCAAAATGCCAGACTCTTTATGTGAATAGTATACAAGCCCAGGCAAAGTAATAAATGGCTGCCTCTATTTCACAGCTTCATTTCCTCTACCACTCTTGGGTGAACAGTCACGTTGTTGAACGCTGAGTTTCTTCCCCTATGTATTCATTGTTCTTCCTTTCATGGAGTATGTCCTTATCTCTCCCGATTTTTACCTTTTGTTTTTGTCTGTGTTTGATCCTACAGATAGATTATACACCTTTGCCAAGAAAGTATGACCCACTCCTCCTCTCCCTTGCTTCATTTATTTCTTTTAGTTCTCATGCATTCTGTCTAAGTCTTTTGGGTGCCTTGAGGTATAAGATCCAGCTGTAGCAAATAGGCTTTTTCTCTCCTTGCAAGTGTAGTCCGATAGCCCAGACTTCTTCCTCTTCAGGCAAGCTTGGCTGGCCAGTTTTTCCAACTTCCCACTGTTTCACCAAGCTTCCACTTGAATGAGTAGCCTTCAAAGTTTAGTGAATCTCCGTTTTATGAGAGATGTGTAAAAAGAGCCCTGACACCACATGCCTGACTCAGGTGTTCACTGGTGCAGCAAGTTCATCGCCTCTGCTGGGTTTTGTACAAGGTCTGATTCCCTGAATCAGCAAGACCGAGTTCATGGTTGTCTGACAGCTTTTACTCCTACTCCCTTGTACATTTGAATTATATTTACATGATCTCATGTTATCATATGTACTGCATAGCATGCACAGTACTCACTGAACAATGAATTATGTCCATTAGGTTTTTATCATCCTCCTTTTGCATGGATGTGGATGTGGTCTCCTGCCTATTTCTGATTGGCATCAGCCATCTCTGCATTCACAAGTTTTTCACAAGGACTGTGAAATACTGAAAAGCACTGCTGTAATATCAGGGATCTGAAGTAGAGGAAACTGATAACCAAACCTTACAGAAGTGCCTTAGCTCACTGCCTCAGAGCAAACACCTCCCTTATAGGTTTCTAAAAGCTGCTTTTTGCAGAATTTATTTGCATATGTATATGGAGTAGTATTTTATAAATTAAAGATAATATAAAGAACTTCAGTTACAAATGATTTCTTAAAAAGTACGTTCGTAAGTGGTATTATTTCCTTACAAAAATAAAAGCGAGTCATAAGGGCATTTGGCAGGAAATCAGTCGTTCAGAAAGAAGAAAACTTCTGTCTGCTGAGTAGGCAGAAAATCAGATGGTATTTTTATTCAGCTGTTAAACTTCAGTGATATCTAAATAAGGTCTTTAATACTTAGCAAATAAAAATCTTAATAGCACTCAGCACCATTTACCTCTGCTGCTGTCTTGGCTTAGGGAAGAGAAAATCCTCAGCAGAAAATCCTAAATAAGTCTGTCATTCTGATTCAACCCTGAAGTAGTATTCATGGTGTGAATTAGTTAACTTTTGAATATTTGATTTTGGCTCCCTAGTACAGTTCAGCAGTTTTAGGTAACCAAGCAGTCTCTGAGAGCCATGTGTTTTATGACGTGGTAAAAATAACATTTATTTTAAACTGTTTACGTCTAGCTACTCTTTATATTGAAAAAGATCCCAAAAAAAAAAAAAAAATTTAAAAAAAAATAAAATTGAAGAAGCCATTTAAGAATATTTGTCACTTAAGAAAGCTCTAAAGTATTTCTCAATTTCTAAGTTTAAATGTACTATATAAATTGTGCAGGTTGCCACTGGACCATTCAAGTAAAATATTAAATCTCTGAGGGGGGTGCTGTAGCCATGTTTCTTATCTCTTTATCTATATATACATATATATATATATATATTTATACTGCCTGAAGTATATATGAAGGTTTTTGTTTATTTTTCAACTATTTAAAAAAAGTATGGGGAAAACATTAAAAATTTTTAAATGGTTGACCGTTTTGCAAAATCACAGTAAAACTTTATTTACAAGCAGTTTCGGAAAGGGAAATGTGGGAATGTATACGTCCCATACAGAAAGAAGACCCTGTTCTTCTCCTTCAGTGATACATAGGAAGGGACATAGCCTTAGCTAGAATATTAATCTTATGAGTAATTTCTTCATCCCTGGATATTTGGAACTGAGGTGATGAAAGAAACATCTCTAGAAAATTTTTCTTCTTGTGTTGACAACACCTCAAGATGTTCCTGACAAATGAAGTGTAAAATTTATTTTCAAATACCATTTTTCTCAGAGTGCTCTGAAATATTTTATTTCCCTTAGGATGCTGGCTTTGACCTTAAAACAAGTGCTGAAATTTGTAAATTCTGGCAAGCTCCTTCAGCATAGAGTGAAAAACAAGGGGATTTTTCTTCAGGGAGAACTGGGACTAGGAGTTGTAGGTTATTAGTAATTATTAATACATGTTGGAAAACATATTGCCAATTAATTTATTATATTGTCCTGTCAATTAAGTTTAATGTTTATTGCCAAACATTTAGTAATCAGAAAGCTAGGAGTCTGTGTATTCAAGATGCAGTTTTGTGTTCTGATTTTACCAATTTCCAACTTTCTAAATGTAGGCAAATGTTTAACCAGTATGACCTCTAATGAAAACCAACATACTAATGACAATGTTCTGCCAACAGAGCTGTTTCTTGTGACTGTACTGCTAGGTGGCTGGAATGGGGAAGAGAGATTTTAAATTGTCATACTTACCTGGTCCTACAAAATTTTATGCAAGGCTTTGATGGGTTCTAAATCTTGCCATTTAGGCAACAGCTGGTGTCAGTTGTATTTTGCTGAATTCATTAAACTAACTGTGATCTGTTTCCTTTTTTGTCTTGCATTATGACAAAATAAAGTTAAACATTTTATATGCTGCTTTAGAGGCTAGGTGTGATAACATTGGTTTATACTGCATGGTTTTCATTTTCTCCTAGAATATGTGAAGAGTCTTTGAGATGCAACTCCCAATATGGTATAAGCAGTATTATTAAAATCAGTAAATTAAATGAGAAGGAAATTGTTCTTAAATTTCTGTATCACAAGAGAAAATTCAAACATCAGTAAACATTCCAGATACCAAGTGCAGTACACAAAGGCCAGTCCAAGTATTCAACAAGATGATCCTTGGGTATTTATTTGCAGGAGCATATACTATCACATTAGACTTACAAAAAAAGTTTTTTTGAGCTCTAAAATTACCCATGGTGCTCATTATTTTTTCAAGTGTGATGTAAATCTGAGGCTCACAATTTTTCTGTCATTTGGATTGCAGAGAGACAGTTTCCGTGCATGTGGAATATCATTAAATAACTACTTGGAAAGGATGGACTGGACTCAACAGGCGTGGGTTAACAACTTGTTATTTATGGAAAGTATTCCAGCAGCATGGTTTTCTTGCGAGTCTGCCTGTGTGCCAATAATAGGGGCCAATTTCCAGAGAAACGTAACTCTGCTCATATATTCTTTTGTGAGTGTAGCGATGCTAAACTGCCACAGTGATGTATGAAGCTGGGGCTTTACACAGATTTAAAAACATATGCAGCAGTTAGAAAGCTACTTTTGTAAATCAGATTGCTGGAGGATGGAGGAGGAAAAGACGTTTTCATGTAGGCTTGCTGGTTTTTATAGGGCTTTAATTTTTTGTTTTGTTTTGCAGTGGCAGTGCAACAATGGTAAAATAAAATTACTAAAAATTGATTAGAAACATTGATTGTTTCAGTCAGTCTGCAGAGTATATGACCTGCACATTAATCCTCTTAAAAGCTGATGACTGAAAAAAGGGTTTAAAAAAAAGGAAAAAGAGCACGTGGATTATTTCTTCTGCATTCACAGAAAGGTTCCTTTTTCTTGGTTTCACACAACCACACTCTATTCAGTGAAGTAATTGCTGTCCCCTTATCTCATATCCCAAGCTAAGTTCAGCGTCTGGAAAAGCTTAAGAACTCAATGCATCAAATTATCCTGCTCAAACTGTTGTTTATTGCAGGCCGTTTTGGCCTGTCATCTCCATGACAGAACGTCAAAGCTTTTCTTTCTGTTGCCTTCAGCTCCCAGCATCTGCAGGGATCCGATATGCTACCCCTGCATTACACGGGAAGGGGGGGAGCCATCGCACAGGCGTCATTAAGGCAGCAAAGCCAGGGAGCTGCAGGCCTGGAGAACCTCTGGGCCTGCATGGCAGCGGTGCCTTCTCTCCTCAGGCACTCACACGCTGAGTGGGTTTCTCAAACCTTCCAACTTCTCACGTGATGGGCGGTTCTTGCCCGCCTTTTCTTGTTTATTAAAATGTTCCGAAGTGTAATGGCATGGAACTTTATGGCTTTGCTAGGTGTGGGCCATTATTATTTCCTCTCTCTCCACAGCTTTACATAGTGGTTTCCCCTGGATGATATAAACTTTTTTGCACGTGTTCACAAAGCTACAGAGAAGCTTGACATGTGTGCATGAGGTGTGAAAGTGGGGAATCCTGTCACAGGATTCTCAGTTCTAAAGTGTTCTGTTTTACTGTATTGCCTTTTCTACCTTTTTCATTTCTTCTAGTGATATTAAGTGTAATGTCTATGCAGCTGTCCAGTCCTACTTCAAGCTGACACCCAGCAATGCTGCAGTTTTTCTACTGCTGTAGCTTTAACTTGATGAAAAATACTTTGGGTATATGCTTTTAAAAAAATACTGTAGTTTACATTTGTACAGAATTTGTCCATATGCACATGCCCAGTTTTAGCAGTATAATCATGTCTTGGGTTTAAAGTCTTCTACTATAAAAACGTCCTGAAAAATAAAGACATAAATGCCTTCAAGCATCTTCTAAGATCATAAGATTGTCGCTAAACCATTTTCATCAGACGTTTTGATTCATTGAGACCCCAACTCATCCTGCTTCCACTGGCCCTATAGAAACTTGCATCCTGCGTGTTGGCCCTTCAAAGCACTGCTGTGGCTACAGTGAGTGTTAAACTGCTCTGCATCCCCACCCAACAATTTGTCTGTGTTTTTTGCTTGTGAAATACTGTGATATGTTGAGTTTCATGTAGGACATATCTTGTAGTGGATCTTGCCCACTCCCAGCCCCTTGATATGGAGGGAATGTTAGAGAGGCAGCGCTAATGCTGTGCCAGGTCTGCCAAGCAGTAGCCAAAATACAGGAATGTTACCAGCACCTTTCCAGCTACCAGTGCAAAGCACAGCACTGTGAGGGCTGCTAGGGGAAAATGAACTCCACTTCAGCCAGACCCAATACACTTCTAGATTTCAATAACCTGTGGCTTCAGGGATTTACCAAGTTGTTCTTGGTTTTGCAGGCAGAGACAGCATGGCTGGATTTGAAGTTTGCTTTTACTACTCAGACTATTACGACCATGTTTGTTGACAAGTGTTTTAGCCAACTTTTTGTGATAAAACTAAGAGCTGATGAGTTTGTTCTTCAGTGTAGATTGATTTAGAAATGTGTAGTGTAGATCTTACTGAGTTCTTAGTCTTCCTGAAAGAGATACCTGTAACATACCCTACTGCACTGCAGTTATCTACTTAGTATAGAAATGTATAATCTTATTTAGTAAGTAGAATCTAAAGAATTACCTTAGAATTTTTCTGACAGTATACAGTATGATTGTGGAGTCTGATTTGCAAAGATATTGAGCTTATGTGTTCAGGAAAGAAAAAAAAAAGTTTCTGTTTCAATTTCCATCTTGATTTGGTGCATAATGAAGTTGGACTTCACGTTGGAGATCCAAGCTCAGAGTTTAGCATTAGAGGTTGTCTTTATGACAATCTGGCAGGATATTCCATTAGTATAGCAGTTTCAGAGCTGACAAAGATTTGTTTCCTTCTGTTTGCCATTTGTACATCTTCTTAGACATCATCAGTACAGGAAGTGCATTATAGAAAATAATTCAACAAATGTAATGTTTTGTTTATTAATTCTAGGATTCTGTACACTTAAATAATTGGAGGTGAGAACACTGAGGAAGATTGCATTTCACAGTTAAATGTGATTTATCCCTCTAAAAAGTAGCTAAGTATATTTGACATATACTAATAATTCTTTTTTTTCTACATTCATTAAAATTAGACTTTGCGCTCTTATACTGGAGCGCAATTTGGAGAGTATCAAATAACACCAGTCAAAAAAAGTATAAGTGGTAAATTTTGATATTCAGAACTATCTGATATTCTGAATAAGGATTTCATTGTTTGTGTCTGAGCAGAGAATGCTGAGCTATAAATTGTTTCCTGCCAAGGTAAGATTTGCTTTTGCTGCTTTTTATCTATTAAGGATCCCTAGCAAGGAAGCCAATCAAAAAATTTAGTCAAAACATAGCATACTAGCAAAACAAAGAATAAATCAGCAATAAACCAAGTAGAAATAAACAATATAATTCATGAGATATCATGTAAAGAATCCCAGGACCTGGTTTCCCATAGCATATACTCTCTTTAACGGAAAAAAGTCAGATTTAGATTTACCTTAATCTACATTGTCACTGATTGTTTCCTGATCTGTGAACAGCACAGCCAACACATCAGGCGCTGTGTTTATGAATGATGGGTGGTTTTTGCAGATGTTCAACTTGCTGGCTCTAACTCATGAGTTGTGTTTGTTGCATGGAGAAGACATATCTGGGGGACGAGAAGTCCGGTAACACATGGTACAGGTTTTTTGTAAAATTCCCCTGTGTTGGACGAGGGAACTTGTGTTTCACACACTCTACTGAGTCTGATGCATGAACTCCATTCTTGTGTAAAGGTGACTGAATCTGCACAGCATGCAGTGGGGAGAAAAAGGACCCTGAGTTAAGCTCAGCACACAAAATCTTGATGCAGTTGTTCTCTTTTCTTGCAGCTTTTGATCCTTAAAGGATAATGTGCTTTTACTGGCTTTTTTGTTTGTTTTCTTAGGGTGGGTTTTTTTTTTTTCTGTCACTGGAGATTGCATATGGTACGTGAATTATCTTGAAGAGAGATTGGTCTTCCAGGACCATGATAAATAAATGGTTATGATGGAAGAATTACACATTCAGGGTGGGATTTAGAATGCATGTCTGCATGTGCATTTTTTTTTGGTGTGCATGTGTGTCTATATATATATACACATATATATACAACAGAGCAAATTCAAATTATGGATGATCAATTGTACACACGCACATATACGTGTCTTAATTCAGAGAAGAAGGCAGCTGAAAAGAAAAATATTTTACATTTGTAAAAATGGCTGTTTATAAATCTGGCATTTGAAAAATGCAAATCTGACAATACTTGCTATGTATCTTAATTAGGTTGTGTATTATGTAACCTAGGACTACAGTAAATAATAAAATATAAAGTAAATATATAAAAACTGCATTTCTTGCCATCATACAGCAAAAGGTGCTTTAAGAGGGAGAAAATTTCTTAATTTTAGGGTTAAAGGAAAGTATTTTTTCATTTAAAAGCAAAAACAAATATGAAACATCTTTTTTGCTGGTTGAGCACACAAATGCCGATGTCAACCCTGGCTTCAGAGCTTCCAGTAGGAAAACCAAGAATTGTTTGTAGAGATTAATTTATGATTTTTTTTCTTAAAATACTTTTGATGAGGTCTTGCTTCACTCTTTATTTAATCAGACTGCTTCAGGTCCTGGCAGTTGGGCTTTTTGGTTAGTTAGGTTGCAGTCAAAATAAATAGTAGGTGTTTCCTATAGAATGATGAGGAGCAACCTAATGATTATTAATAAAACTCTATGGTATATTGAGCACTGCTGAAAGGTAGCATGATAAATAGCATCTGCCTGACAAGAGAAACCTCAAATTGTTGCATGTAGGTTATGCCAGTATGTCAGTTTTCCACATACCAAGTCATAGTTTAGAAAGGGAAAAGAGCAATTCACGTGTATATGTAAAATCTGAATCTAATCCAGGATATCACATTATTCTGCGCAGTCACATGCTCTGTATGTAAACTATTAGTAGTGACCAATTTCCATCAATATTATCTCTGAAGAATCCAGTTGCCTTGCAGACTCTAGCAAATTAATTTGTGAGGATGGCTGTACAGGTTTGTTGAAAGTATCTATTTGTGTTAATTGAAAATACCTGCTCTAGCATTGTGAATATGCTTGGCATGGTTCTCTAATAAACAATTTCTCTTCGTTTCAGTTGCTGTACTTCTGAAATCTGAGCCTGAGGAGGTACATACATTCTTCACAGATCTTAATTCTTTGGGAGAATGACAGGGGTTCATCAAACTTTGATCTCCAAGGTTTCAAGCAGTTTGAAACCAGCTGCTGCTAGGTTCTATTAAAGGCAGAGGGGTTGGATCAATCCAACAAAATGCATGTTGACTTGAAAGAGAGGTTATCAGCTCTGCTTAGATTTGAGGTTAAAGATGAGGGTGAACTGTGAACATAAACTGACAGGGACATGTCTTATTTAGACACAAATTGAACTGAAATGTGAGGGTATGAATAAAAAAATATAAAAAGATTTATTTTGGGTTTATTGCTAAGGCTAAATGATCTTTGCTTTCAGATAGTCTCCCTGAAGTTAGATGTTGGTTTGATCACTCGGAAACGTAATTAAGAGAGAAATCAAGCACTTCTAAGATTTGGGGGTATTTTTGTTACCATGTCTTTTTCTACTTCAAAGTGGGATTTTTTTTCCAGTGCCTTCAAAGTAAGTGGATTTTTTAGTACAATTTACATATTCTAAAAATGTTTCTAGTCACTGTAGTTTGAGATTAAATAGCCTAAAAGGACTGGTATTAAAAGGCAGGAAATAACTTCATTGTTTATCCCTAAAAAGGCTTGTTGGGACACAGGTTTTGGGTAGTGAGACTCAGAAATAGTTCAATATTTCAGAATGGCAAACTACGGTACGATTCTGTTGGGCACATTCACTACAGAGCAGAGATGGATGCAGAGATTGCCTGTGCTTAGCACATCTATGGAGTCAAAAACCTGGGAAGCTGTATCTGGGCTTTCTTAAATTTTAGATATTTGTTCTTAGTTTAGTCGCAGCTTATCCATCTGTAAAATAAGAAGAATGGCAACATTGATATATGCTAGTGCTAATGCCTTTTTAGATATTTGAATTGCAAGTCAGGCACAAGTTCCAAACTATTCCTTTATTTATTTGTCATCTGGGCTAGAGGATAGTTTGTGAGGGCCGAGTTGGCAAGATAAACACAGGCAATTTTAGCTTAAGTAACTTTCCAAGAGTGGCTGCAGTCTTTTGCCAACTAAAGATTACTCCCTAAAGTATACAAATGTGTATCTTGGGGATACAGCTGGGTTGTCAGCTGGGAGAGTACTTTGTGTCGAAGGTGACGCTTGCAAATATTTCCAATAAGGTTTCAGTGAATCCCAAGTGAATTCTGGCTGCTAGACAACTTGAACCTCTCATTGTCTGGGAGCTGACTGATGTCAGAGAGGAGAATGATACTAGACTGGATCTTCACTTTGCCCCTAAAATCTAGAAAGTCGAGTTTTGCAGCTGCCAATGAGCAAATTAGTATTAGAAATACCAGAATATGTATTTCCTCCACTACTTCTCATTATGATCTGAACAGCTGAATGAATATATGGTCTAAAAGTTGGAATTGTTTGGTTGATTGACATCTTATAAAGCTCCTGTCATCCAGCACGTCAGAGAATATGAACCAGTACTGCCAGAAAAACTGCATGTGTAATGCAAACACAGAACTGGCCTCATTTGTGATGGTTTCAATGAAAGATACAGTGGAAAGAGAAGCACTGGTGTTAAAGGATTGGTCAGTAAAGATGTGCACGTGCTGAATTCCCATCTCATTGCTGCTCTATCCTTGCTGAAGTTCTTTTTGTATTTAAGCTGAAAAATATATTGCTTATTATTTTACATAATTAGCATGCAGGTGGCTTTGACAGTTTCCACTCCACAGAAATTGTGAAGCTGATGAAGGGAGGTCAAAATATGTTGGGATTAAGCATCCACGTATCACCTAAAAGGGTTTCTAAGAAATGTACTCAGTTTATTTGATTCTTTTTAACTTAGACTCTTGCAGTCAAGTGAAGAGGGATAAAAATTAGTGCTAGGCAGAACAGTCTTGGCCAGTTTTCTTTTGGACAAAGTTCTGAGGCCTTTTCCTGATCACTTGTACTTAATTGGTGCCATAGAGATTAGATAACAAACTGCAAAATTTACTCCACTATTACACAAACAAACGGGGATGAAACAAGGGTATCTAGTATTCCTTAACTGTGAAAAAGAAAGGTTACTTTGATTTAAAAAAAAACAAGAAAAACCAAAGCAAAACAGAAAAAACCAAAACAGAACAAAAAACCCCAAATAAACAAAAACAACAGAGACAAATAAAAAAACCCACAAAACCCAAACAAACTAACAGAACCACACACACGCCAAAAAAAACCCCAAAAAATCAAACAAAAAGCAAGAAAACAAGACAAGCAAACTGCTAATACAAGTGGAAAGAATGATAAACAGGTTTCAGGTACTGAGCAATGTTTGAGGTTGGTGGGACTGAGGAGAGAAAACAAAGAAGTTTTCCTTTAAAATATAACAAACCAATTTCAAGGTAAAACTCTATATTCTTTCTGAAGGGCATCAATGCCACCTGTCATTCAAAGGCAAGGCATGCTGCAGCATGAACGCACTTCAGAGGATAACCAAAGCAGTAGAAATTTTAAGAAAAATTTTAAATGCATGCTGAGAAATACTTATATTTTTAAATTGTCATTCTTATTCAAACTTAACAAGACTAAAAAAAGGTATGTTTTAAAAGAATTCTATTTTTGCGATGTATCATGTAATAATGAAGGCTCGCGTGGCACAGGATTTTTTTCTAATATTTTGATTGGTGTGGTTTTAACTGACTCATAACACTGAAGTTCCTTGACAAGTGGTTTTGTCCTACCATGTCTTCCAAAGGTGCTGCATAGCCTCATTACTTCTCGTTATTCTTTTCTTCTTGCCTTTGTCAGCCTTTTGATCTTGCCTCTTTACTTGTTAGCTCCAGATCCCCAATGTCAATTGTTTTTCTCAGAATTCCAAAATCTTTCTGTAATTTTAACTTCTGGAAGGGAAAGCCTTAGCCCAGGTCCAGTGACCACAAAGCAGAACATTGCTCACACATGATTGGCCATTTGTCTGTGCATTTTGCTTTTTTCAATAATGGCAAAACCAGCCTTAGAAAATTGCTGTGATTTCTAGTATAGTGTAGGTTTAATTCAGTAAAACTTTCAAAAACAAAGGAAGGGGAATGAGATCGTGTTAGCACTTACGGTTTTCAGAGTAAAAATTTACAACTCTCTTTTTCCAAGGCCCTGGAGGAATGTTTAGGCTCAATGGCTTAGTGCCACACTCATTAATACAAATACTATGTGTATTTATTCTAATATAATGTAGATCTGTGTTATTTTCCACTACTGTGTCATTTTACAAATTCATGTCCAGTGTTCTGTCCTCCCAACAATATTTTTCAGCATTGTTGCTTTCCAAGTTTCCCAGAGAGCATCTGTGTTTCAGATTATGTATTTCCAAATAGATCAGTTGACATTTTCAGAATGGGAATCTTGTTTTTCTATATATAGTTTAATTTGTTTTCTCTTACCAGTTGTTTTCATATCTCCTCCATTTTAATCTCCTCTATGGATTGCAAGTCTGTATTACTTACTCCCTTTTCCATGTATGAATATATTAAATAAAGACGGATGTATAACTGATAGCTGAAGTTTTCCATCTGATGCTTCCAACAAATTGAGATATTGCCACTTGTCTCTTAGAAACAATTCCCATTTCATTACCAGGATGTGACAATATTTCTGTCCTAAATACATATATATGCAAAATCTTGTTCAATGGTAGTTTATGATATACTGTATAAAGTGCTTTACCAAGGAGGATTTATCGTACTTACAACTTTCCTCTTATCCCCTTTTTACAGATGTTTAAAAAAAACCAAACAGCAAAACAACAACAAACCCACCATACCCCTCCTTCCCACATCCCAGTCTTTAATCAAAAGAAAACAATTGGCTGTTAAGCTTTCTTTTTTCTAATTGAGCATGGTCATTTTTGTAAGGCGTGAGTTCTGATAGTCTGAATTCCACCAGGTCTGTGTGGTCAGTGTTAGCTCTTAAGTAGCTGCTTACGATGATCAACTCCCATGTGAAGGTGCACATTAGGGACAAGGCATAGACAATCCCTTGAGGACTGCTGAACTGGGTTTTCAATGACCTTTGGGTCTTTTTCAGCTGCTCTGTGAAAAAAGTTTTGTTTCGAGGAAACTGTTTGGTAAAAACAGCTTTCTTTTCTTGTGAAAATTACCACCAAGTCTTCTCCTCTCTTCCAAGATGTTTTAGGACCTGATAGTTTTTTTAGGTGGATTATTAGGTAGAAAACCAAGTAGTATTCATCTTCTAATATGCTAAGAACTCCATGATTGTGACTGGATATTTATATTTTGTATTTTTTCTTAGTTGTTTTAAAAAGTCTAGCTGAGGAGGCATTCAACATCACCTGGGCATTGAGATGCTAAGGAAAGATTCATCTGCTTTTGATCCCAGTACTCCAGAGGCAATATCTATTAACAGGGAGTAATAGGCACAATACTTAAAGTGAATTTATTTTGCTATTCTTTAGACAGAGGAGAACTTCCAAACAAATGTCTTCTATTTTCATACATTGTCACTTTCTAATAGAAGGGCTTTTAAAATTTTTGCCCCCCAGCAGTTACATATCATCTTTGAGTGTGCAGTGCAGGTTGGCCAAGGAAAATGCATTTATACTGGATTATCTGTAAAGGCTGTAATCTCTTTGTAGGCTCAGTGGTCTTGTAACTTTGGAGCACATGCTTCAGGAAGACTGCCTCTTCTCATACGGGCCTGTTGTTGTATGCAGCTATGAAGAGTGTCTGAAACATCATATATTCAGTTTGCAACTGTATGAATTTCATTTACCTAGGAGGTTTCTAAGCACTGCTGCAAGGATACAAATAGCAAATATCAGATTGTAGCAAAGGCAGTGAGGCATACCTTATTGTCAGTCTCTGCAGGAAAATCCAGAGATAATTCATGAGTTCTGAGCTGAGCCCTTGGCCAGTGACTCATTTTTGTTCTATTACTCTGAAGAGTCAAATTTACAACCCAAATGAGCACACCTACAGATATTATCTTTTAAAATCTGTAACAGGCTTGCTGACTACAGCTTAAGTCTCTACATAGTGAATAGTTATGCATAATCTTTTTAAATTACCAAAATTATTAATTACTTTGAAAGATTTCTTCTAGCAAAAAGTAGATAGCTTCTATGCCATATGACTGAACTTGCAATAATCAGCTCCCACAGGTCAATTAAATGCTTCAGGCTTTAGTCAGCAAGCAGACACCCATCACTGCTGCATGTACTTAGATGGAATGGAAGTTATTGCTTAATTATTCCATTTAAGACTGGATGGAAAAGGGGTCATTACGGGTTTAAAGCTTTACTTTCGATTTATATGGCTTAGAATTATACTTACAAAGACAAGAGCTTTTCTCTTTGCATAAATTAATTTAAAATCATAGACTTTTGAGTGCTCTTCAGAAAGTAAATGGGATTCTGATTAATTTTAGTTCTGCAATTGCAGGACTTAGTAATGAACTAAATGTAGACTAAAGTCATGAGGAAGTTGAAGAGATCTTCTAAAATGTGTGTGAAAATGTCAGATGGATCTGCTGTACATGTGTTTTTTACATACGATGCAAACAAATGTTTAGGTTTCCAGCCTATATAGTGAATTGCGTGCAGTGCCTCCCTCAGCCTTCTGTGGCGTGTGTTCAAGGGGTGAAACCCATTATTCTAAAAGCTTAAAGTTGTCAGTGGAATTCTAGGAAAGCAGGGAAATCTGTGGTATTACATTTTGTAAAGAAGCAGTCTGTCTACTTTCAAGTGTTACATTTTTGTGTCTGATTTATTGCACTTCATCCATATGTACGGCTTATGTGCAGCTCCGGTACACTTGTACTGGGGAATCCCTATGCTCTTCAGATAATTAAATAATTGCATAGAATGTCCTGTTTTTAAACAGATTACTTTTGATGAAACTGATGAGTATTTCTTATGTAATCTGAATATCAGGTGTATGCAATGCAAGGTATTGAAAGACACAACTGTCTTCCTACTCCTTCTCCTAGTGAGAATTTTGTCCTCACTATCCATTTTTCCTTGTGTGTCATATACCTTTACAACACCTATGGTCTTTAAAGAAAATAATTTGCAGAAAGGCTAAATCAGTGTGTCATAAAATTAAAATTTATTTGAATAATGGGGTTTCGCTGTGCTTTCACTGAAATTCTGAAACACTGAAATTGGAATACATTGAATTTCTGAATAGAGTTCACCTTTCTGTCTGTTTTTCTTTTTTTTTTGTTTCTTTAAACTGATCATTTATTTTTAACTGCCTCAAGCAAATGCACAAGAAATAGAAATCAGTTTCAAACCATGAGCGCAGTGAAAACAAGTAGGTGCTGCTTTGATCTTGATTCAGACTGGTTTTGTGAAAACATTGACTGTTGTTATTTGATATATCTTTTCCCATCTTAACCTAAATGACAAAAATGTTATTCAAACTTAAGTGGCTAACGTAAAATCAGTTTTACTGTGTGGTCTATTACTTCAGTAACACACACATGAACAATACTACAGTATTTTCAGAATTTCATGTGAGCATTAGTGACTTCCAGCATGTGAGTGCTCAGCTGGAGCAGTCAGAAATGCAAAACACTGTCGCTGTAACCAGGAACTGTTGAAGGCCGCATAGTGTCACCTGGCGAGCTACATACTTCAGGTCTCCAGATTATACTCAAGACTGGCTTTGTTTGTCTATAATTTACGCTGTTGCTTTTGGATATAAAATTGCACTGGCCAAATGAGCTGCAACAGCATTTCACAGTGCTTTGTCCAAGGAGGAGAAAGTGCAGTTTGTGTAAAAAGCAACCTGTGGAAGAAGAGGGACTAAATCAACTAAATGGAAGTTTACAAAGATCAGAGATGTGTTTTCTTTAAAAATAGAATGTCATGGGATTAAAAACAGAATGTACCTTCTATTCAACAAAACTAAAAGGCTTATCTGTTATGGACAAAACAAAACAATAAAAATAGACAGCTCCATGATATGACTCAACTTGGTTTGCTTAAATCAGACCACCCAACCACGGTGTTCTTCTGGAATAGTATCTTGTATACAAAGCATACGTGTTTACTGTTAACCTCTCAGTGACTTTAGATAACATTTCTGGACACATGCATGGTATAGTGTAACCTAGTTGCCAATATGAACACCTTAAGATATTTTCTCGAATAATATTGTTGTGGCCACCCAGTGAGCAGCCAGCTCTTATCTGTAAAGCCAGTTTGAAGAGCAATGGCAGCTCTGTGGTAGACATTAGCTGACACCTTTAAACTAAATCTTTTGCTTCACTGATCATCAGTCTCTGTCTTAAACAAGCCAAAAAACAAGGAGATAGAGGAGAGATTTGAGATTACTGTAAAAACTGCAACGATAAAAGGATTTGCCAGTTCAGAGTCACTTGCCATTTGCCAAGGATTCAATGTAACCACAAACTGATGTTTGCTTTACCATCCTTTCTCTTTATTTTCAGCCAATGTCCTGTGCACCATTCCATGCATAGCAGAATAATAATTTTCTTTCTAATGCCCAAGGCAGCTGGTATGTCTTGAGTAAGAAGATTACATTTGCAATGGCAAGACAAGTATCTACACACATTAAATTAATCTCCCAGTCCTCCTATAATTGAAGAACCTGGTTGTTGAAATTTTGCTGTCTGTTGGAGAATTTCAAAACCGTGTCAGGGCTGGAGTCAGACTCTGATGGCCTCAGAGTTATATGGTTATCCTTCATGCAAGTCACAGTGTCACAGAGGGCTCAGGTGGCAGGGACAGAAAAAAATCCTTATTACTGTATCTGCCAATCACATTCGCCCTGGCTTCCTCCTAAGAAGAGACTGCAGCATTTCATACTGAAACAGAAACTGTATTTTAAAACATTTCCATAGCTGTTTTCTTCCCACTTTACAAGTTGAATGTATTATCTCTACAGGCAAAAGGGTAAATTTCCTAGTACAGGAAAGGGCATTGTACAGATATAAGCCCTCCTGACAGTCATTCATAAATAATTAGATCTTTGTGCTCCTGAACTACTTTGCTTTTTTTTTTCTTTCCTTTACCCCATTTTTAAGCAGTGTAGAATAGTATAAAGATGAAGGCAACTGTGACCACTGTACTTTAAGTCTGTCTGTAGGAATAGAAAAGCTACCAATGCCCTGGACTGAGGTTCCTTTTCTAGTCTAAAACCTCAGGAAGGTTTATTTACATGTTCCTTCTGAATGGTGAATTTCTTACTATGTGGGCACCAGAGAATAAACAAAATCTATGAAACAAGTAGCCCAAGGACAACCATGTGTTGTTTTTTTTTTTTTTTCTTCAAGATGCCTGAGGATTAGACTGTATTCTGTCAATTATTTTTTTCTATGCAGCTTTTTTCATAGAATCACTAAACATCGAAGACCTAAAATGCTGCAAAGTGGTTGAACAATTTAAACTGAAACTAAATAGCAGTTTTCCACATTTGCCTGACTTCATTATCTTTGGATTTTCTATTTATCCCTACCATGAGATTTCTTTAATAGCTTCCTGAAGGATCTATGTTCTAGGAAAGGTATGTGTTCCCTTCACACTGTATGTCATATTTTTGATCTTGCTGCTAAAATTATAGAAGTACTTATGAATTTGTATAAAAACAAAACAGTTAAAATGAGGCAAGAACAGGTATATTCTAATGCTGAAATAAAAACACATCCACATAAGACTAATATTTTTAATAGTGTAGAAACTAAGAAAATAATGAACACCCAAACACAAGAAGGAAGGCTATAAAATGGAAAAGCACTCTCCTTGAATAACAGCTTGCCCCCATTTTACAGATGGGAAAACTGGGGCGCGTAGAGAGCTTAATTGATTTCCCTAGTGTCACCCTATAAATCATTGATGTGACAAGGCCTAAAGCTGATTCTCTCTGAGAGCTGTGCAGCAAACTCTTTGCCTGACTCTCTTCAATAAACAGATTCTGAAAGCATGTTCTCTTCCATGCAATAATTTATACTTGATGCATGAGAAGCCTGAAGTATGAGCAGATAATGCTATTTGATCTGTGTTTTGCGAAAAGGCCTTCCAGATACTCTTTTCTACTTGATCCGCTTCCTTCCTAAACAGATTTTCTGTTGCCGACTTCTTTCCCTGTTCAATCTCCTTTCTCTTTGTGTAAATGAAATGCCATATCCTCTCTCCCAGGTTCTGCATTTATTTCATGCTCTCTTGAGTTTGGATCATATAACTCATCTCAACCTCTCTGAGAGGCTAACCTCTTCTTCAGTGAAGCTGTGTCATGAATAATTTCCTAGAAAGTGAGGCATTACCTCTTCTTCAACCCTGGAGCAGAGGGAAAATCAACTGTGCGCAATTATTACCAATAAAGGTAAACCTGTGAGTTAGGCCCTTTCTTAGCAATGGACTCTTTATATGAGAGAAAAATTATTGCATGACTTACCAAGACCCCTCATCTTCCTTGCCTCTGTATGAAGCCCTTGTTTTCTTTTAATCAGTGCCATTTGTTAATGTCATTCATAAGCACTGGACTTCAGCAGCGTCAGGCTTCTCGTGCGTGAGGATTGCTGGCTACTAGCAGTAATCAGCCCTTCTATTTCCTGCCTTGCCATCTGGCCTTGATAGAAGGATAAAACCTGGGACAAACCTAGAATGAATTCTTGTTTTAGGAGCCTTTTTTTTTTTTGCCTTTAGGACGATCAGGTCACGTGTGGCACACATTCTGGCTTATCTCACTGCATTGCAACGTAAAGGAATTTATTTGGAAAAATATTTGGCAAATTTACCACATGGTCAGAATTTTATGACAAAATTTGAAAAATGTATTTCCAAAGTGCTTCAAATAAAAATGTGACCAGTTGTCTCGTACTACCTGAAGAAATTCTGTCTTTGATGATACAGAACAAATGAAAGGGCAAATATTTCTTTTATCAGAAGCACTTTTCAGAATTTAAGTTTAACACTATTGCTTTAAAAATACAGCAAAAGCTCTACTCTCTCTACCAGCATTCAAGCATGATGGAATAGCAAAATCCACTATATAGAATGGCAGAGCTTTTTTGGCATACATGTCTGTAAGTGGTTTTAATTTATGATCTTGAGAACTAAAAAGCAGTATAAGAGTATGCCCAACTTCATGTTAATGATGAAACTGCTGATATTCACAGTTTAAGTGTTGATTTGAAGGTTGAGTGGAGTTTCTCTTTGGACAAAAATTGCCCTTTAATTCTGCAAAACCAGTGCAAAGCGTTTGTGTTGCTGAGTTCTGTTGCCACTATTCGCAGTTTTCCATTGTCAATCCCCATCTTTACTGTAATCCCTATCAAGTTTCTAGAGCCTAGAAAAACTGTGACCCTGAGGTGTTTGTATAGCTTTTGACATATTAGCTAGGAAAGATAGTAGGATGAAAGTGCAAATATGTGGAGAGTCACTTGGATGTAGGAGATACTGGCTAAACTTTTATGTTAGCTAGAGCTGATCAAAATAACTAGTTTATGTGAAGATAGGACATTTTTTAGTGTGGTGAATTGTGCCATTTCTATCACGGCCTTTAGGAAAAAGGAACAGTCCTAATATTTTTTAACCAGGAGCCTTCTTATTTTTGGATAGTTAGCTTCATCGTCATTTCTTTCTCATTATAGTATGCTATAATAATACTCCAGACACTATGCTGGCGATCTTGACAATATTTTTTCTTGTGCAATATGAAACTTCCATCAGCCCAGACCTGTTCACAACTATAGCTGATGAACCCAGCTACAGATACTGTACCAAGCTACTTTGTCTTCATAATTTCACAAAACAGTGTAAAATGTAACAATCATTCTTTTCCGCTGTCTTAGATACCTGTTTTATGTGATCATCTCACAGAAAGTAGCCTATACTCTTCTTGTTGCTTCTGACAGAGGGGTAAAACACGAATCATGCAAGGCTGATTCTGATCCAGAGTTCTTTTTGAAGAATTCTTAGCTAGAGGTTAAAGTGTAAGAGGGACTAAGAAGACCTAGGCCTGGCTCATTTTGTGCCCCATCTCAGTTGTTTAAAAGGCAATTTCAAGTTAATCGCTAGCATTTTGCCTTTGAAGTCTGGCAGTTTATGGTTTTGTTGCCTTTACTGGTGTACAGTAGAGGGAGAGGTGTAAGTGGGGAAAGGGGAGTAGATTTTAAATGTAGAAAATAAGCTTAATTTTTTTTCATGGGGGCATCAGTTTTCCTCTTCCATGTTTGGAGCATCTCAATGTGGAGGAAACCGAAACAATAGTTTGTGCGTCTTCTTGCATACATGAGACGTTCACAGAGTCCCTTCAGAAGCAGAACAATTTTCAGCGAAAATAAAAAGAACATTTTTCTTAGGTCAGACATGGTAGAAAAGTATAATAAAACCATGCTTTGGGCAATTCAGTGAGATGTAGGCAGGAGGAAAGAAGCTAGGAGAAATCTTGCTGCTCTTGAGTTCTTCATCTACCCTTGTTAGAGAGTTCTTCTCAGGAGTGGGAACATTGTTTAGTCTTACTCAGTTTTTTCATTCCAGTCAAGTACGGGGAAAGTAATACTCTGAAAGGTGGAAACACAGAAGAGGAGAAAAGGGCAGGGTAGGACAACAAAATGCTGCGTACTTCTGACCTTCTGATATGATCCAAGATTGAACAAAGGCAATGGCAAAAACAAATGTGTGAACTTTTCTCCCAAGTATTTCTACATAATTTTGATACATTTATAAGTCAGGCTTTGAGAACATTAGAATACAGGATTTACAGCAGTTGTGGGAGTATAACAGTGATTTCTGCCTAGTGTGCCACATTCATTAATACATTTATTGTAATGAATGGTGATTTGTTTCCTGTGCCTCTGATTTTCTGCTGCATTTTGTGATTAATGGGAGATTACTTACAAAAGGGAAGGAGCATTAATAGAAATTTGAAATATTTTTTCCTTGGAGAGTTGTTGTATTTACATGACACATTTCTATTTGTATTTGCAGGCTTTTTTCACAAAGGCATAAGAAGGTTCTTTATTCTTGAGGCCCTGTTTCAGAGCTATCAACCTCCTCTGTGGATGGTCTGCAAAAATCATAAAGATAGGCAGGGCCACTCCTTCCTTCCTTCCTTCCTTCCTTCCTTCCTTCCTTCC
>VZRN01004542.1:1664935-1690664 GCA_013397935.1 Dasyornis broadbenti | reverse complement strand
CTGTAAATCTCCCTCTGAATCCCCATTGTCATGTGCACTTAAATCCCCCCTCTTGCCTTCCCCACACAGAGGGTTAAAGAGATCTGTCACAGATCATTCTTTTTCCTAGTACTCTCCTGTTAGCAAAGACTTTATACTGTAAGAAGTTTCAGGCCTGTCTAGGCATCATATTGTTTAGTGTGTATGTCCAAACCATTCTATTGGCTTAGTTGATAAAATAACCAGTACACTTGGTGTGAAATTGGAAACCTGCTAGGTGAGAACACAGTAGTCTGATTAGTGATGTGATATGCACAGAACTGCAGACAAAATATTTTACATCAGCTGTAAATTTTTTTTATTAAAAAAGTTTATGATGTCTTAACACCTGCGTTAAAAATGTCAACGTATTTCTTGTTGACCCATCTCAATGATTAATTTCACTTGCAGTTAAATTGAACAGCTGGTTCTTCTTTCTGTCGTGTAAAAATCCAACTACAGCAAAGGGTGTTGCTGCTTAATTTGAAGGATTGTAGAACCTCGTAGTGTCTTCCAATTTTTAAATACTTACTGTCTGAGCTGTATGAGGACTTTTTTAAAGAGAAGGTTGCACGTGTAGGTGGTGAAGAGAATTTACGGAGTAGTCAAGCCTCTAATCTGACATATTTCTCCTGAGGTCATGCAAAAGGTAGTGTGCTGAGGCATACACAACAGCATCCAGTTGAGGTTTTTGTGCTAACTTTATGCTTAGCTTTGAGAAGTGAGTAGATTATGGAGAAGACTTCAGAAAGGTATTTAGTCCATAGTAGTAATGTCTTTCTTTTTGTTCTAGAACAGAAGTGATTTATCTTAAAATTTTTTTGAACTGATTTCTCTTCATTTCCGTGAACGGCTAATAAACAATTGGTCAGAATTATCATTCTAATATGCTAATGAAGAGGTGTTTCTGTTGCTTACCATTTTTAGATGCAAATAATTGGCATACAGTTTAAAAACAGTAAAATGCATCACAACTAGTTTGACAATAGTTGCTATTAAATTCTAAATAACGTAAAGTCACACCACATTTATCATTATTTAATGAGTCATTCACTTTGGTCCCTCTGTAAGCCCTTGATGTTATTTGTCATGCAGCATTATGCCACTAGAAGCGTCAGCAGTTCTAGGGTCTCACCTTGCCTTAGACTGAAGAAACTCCCTGAAGTGTATAATTTTTGATCATATAGTGTCTGCCTTCAAAATAAAAGAAAATAATATCATTATGCCACCTATCCTCATTAACATTATCAGGTTCTGATGATGTTCAGATGCTTTTTTTAGTAGCCTATGATTCGTGTAGGCAAGAGGAGTTTTTACATTCTTTTGAAAAGAAAGCTGATCCATATTTATACCCTTTTTAAACTCTCGCCGTTAGTGCCACCATTTTGTATTCTATGTTAATGAGCTTGCAGAAATTTTATGTTATGTATTTTGTGTGTTGTTAAGTGTATTAATAGAGCTTTTACCGTATTTTGGGGGAGAGTTGGGTTTGGCTTTACATCCAGGGTCATTTTGGACCTTTGTTTTTTCTTTTTTATCCCATCTGCTCTCCCTTTGTTCTCAGATGAGATGAACAGAGAACATTGGCCTCAGCTGTAGGATGAGCAGAAAAATTGTAGTGATAATTTGGATATAAGTCAGACTTTTTTTAGCAGTCTTTTTGGTGCATTTGGTTAAAAAAATATCAGACTACAGATGCATTCTAGGAGCACCCAATCTTATGTGGGGATCCCAGCATCACGTGAGAGGAGACAGAACTGACTGCTCATTTGTATTAGTGCTGTGCTCACTTTCTCATCTGTGTTCTCGAATCCAGTATTTTCATCTATTCCTAACTTTTTCCTGCTTTGTTTTGTCTGTGAGGAAGCAACCTGTGGTCCGACCTGCCATTTACTGAAGGCTGGGGCCTTTTATTATTCCTGGCAATGCTCTCCCACAGCTGCTGATGCTGAGCACAGCCTCGCATCGGTCTGTGCTCCATCAGCACCCTCCTGGCAGAGCCACTGCTGAGCACTTCTATGTCCGTAGTGCAGACAAGACTTTAGTCTGAGTAAACAGTTTGGTATTGCAAGTTCCTAAAGCAGTTCCTGGAGAAGTTACTTGATAGGGTATTTACCAAGCTGATTTATAAATTCTCATAACTGATACTTGCCTGGGCTTATGCAGCTGTTAAGTGAGATCACCAAAACAGGAATTGCATATTGTTGCCTTAGCAACTACTACTTCATATTGTGCTTAAATCACTTGGAAATAGGCAATGTATCTTAAGGAATTGCTTCCAGCAAAAGCACCCAATCTAAATAATTCTAAATAATTTCACAGAAGTATAAAGGATGGCCTTTCTTAACAAAGACCATCATTCTTTTAAGCTTGGTTGCCTCATTTCACTACAGGCTTAGCTTGTTATTAGAAAAAAGGCACAATAAAATGTAAAGAACCCAAATATTTTTTCACTCATGCCACCATAATCCGTCTGATTGCCAAATTGGCTGGAAGTTGAAAATATTTTTGAAAGATTCTCCTAAAGGCCATCTTCCATTCTATAAAATCAGCATTGATAGTACGCTTTCCTATACTTTTATTTTAAATGTCAAGTTTCCTTAAGGGTAGACTCTTTGTCTAGTTTTTTGTTTGTGAAATGTTACGGGTATGAAAGGAAGACCTTAAACATATTTTACCTTCTCAGATGCTTCTTGTTCCTATTTTGAGGAGATCTTTTTTGTTTAGACCTTTTCTGTAGATATTTTCTGTAGATATTTTATGGGGGTTGTTAATCATTTTAAAAAGACAGGGAGGTAGAGGCTTTTGCCAGTATTACATGAAGGCAGTTGTTTGACTGCCTGATAGTCTCAAATACCAGTTTTGAATAACATATTTTATATTGCCTGTAGCAACTTCCCCAGCTCTGTGGTGACTCCTCTGTGTAACAGTCAGAATTGGATTTTGCATGTGTGGAAACAGCGTTTTAGAGAGCACAAGAAAACAGTGTCTTAGCAACGATGAGCTGGATCCAAAAAAAAGCCAGATTCTGACACCTCATCCTTTTGCTGCTTAAGCCGAGGTTTATAACTGAAAGATCCAACGAGAGAGACTGCTTTCAGGGGCAATATGTATCTCCCATTTCAGAAAACTTATTTTTCTTTTATAATATTGTACACAGTCAATGAAATTCAGAAATGTAGTATGACAGAGTTGTCAACATACTACTTTTATGACCCCTTTTCTAGGCAATGAAAAGGAGAGACAAGCAGAATGCAAGCTTACAGAATTTAAAAGGAATCAGATATTTTGAGGACCAGTTGTCATTTTTAGGTCACCGCTCACATCTCTGAATATAATTTTCATCTAAGCTGCATGGCAGGGTTTGTATGTGCTGGGAGAAGCTACATTTTCCCAGCAGGAGACCAAATCAAAATGAAGCAGTCAGATGCAGGTGCACAGTAATAGAAAGGATCTATTTACCCTGAAGCATGAGCAGTGGGCCAAGAAAGCAGAAGCAGTCTACTTCTATCTCTCACCTCCTGCTCTCCCCACCTTTTCCCTCCCCCATAACTATGCCAACAAATTCATAAGGGGACCAAAGAGAAGGTGTTCACTTGCTGTTAATGAGCTGCAATGCCTGCTGCTGAAGGTCTGAGGCACTTTTTTGTTATGCTGATTGTGTGCTATTAGGGCTGACTGTCTTTTAATTTATACCTAATCCTTCCTTCCAGCTTGCACAGCCTCAAGCCAGCCCCAAAAATGGTTGAAAGAGTTTGTTCTGTGGGCATCTGTTGCCTGTGTCCATTCTGAATTTTGAATGATATTGTGGAAAGAGCTGTGTGGCTGAAGAAACTGTGCCTAAAACAGAACAAAAAAGGCATTTGCTTAGGTATTATTTCATAAGTCATACGTTTTGTGCAATCTTTAAAAAAAATAAAAATAAAAAATTCTGCAGCTTTGTTTAACGATGGACAGTTTAATAATGATGATTTAGCAAAGTCAGCTGTATGGGTTGACAGTGAAATGAGACACCTGGCTAAACGTTGTCTGCTTTTAACTCGGATTTCCAGAGCTCATGAGGTAAGAGGTAAATACTTTCCTGTGTGCGAAGACAACCACCCAGTGCTGTGTCCAAGGCTGAAAAAACCCTGAGCAATATAAGTACAGGAAAAACACTGAGAATTTCGGTTTTGTTGCTAATTACTGGCATTGTAGGACTAAGACAGCATTGTCTAGGTTTGGGAGGAAGAGGTAGGAATACATGAAATCCAGGTGGTGAATTCAGCTCTTTACTATGCAGCACTGGAGTGGTCAGGTTCTGTTTCCTTCCTCAGGTGTAAAATAGGCCAGACACATGTTGCAAAGATTAATCTGACTGATTATTTTATGATGTAGAAGATACAGTACTCTAAATATGTGTGTCACTCTGTTGCTGCATTTCTGTGCAAGGGTTATGCACTGAACATGATAATAAAAAGGAGGCATTTACCCATCTGTAATTGGACAGCAGTTGTAACATGAGCCTTAGTGAAGTGGCAGCTGTCTATGCTGTGTGCTAGAGAAGCATTTTTATCCCAGCATAAAAATGGTCATGCTCAAGAGTGGAACTATTTTAATATTACTGCTTTCCAATATCCATATTTAAATCCTTAACAACTTTGTAGAAAAGCTCAGGCAAGTCCATTTTTTTGTCTTCAGTACTTCCTTCAGAAAGGGGTGGATGTATACACCCTAAATTTTGGAGGAACAGTGCTGCATAGCAGAACAAAGCAGTACCAAGGAGATTTTGAAAATAGATGTGTTCTGGTATCATCAAAAGAGGACCATGTAATAAGTTTCTAGAAATTTCACTTCTTTTAGAGGGAGGTTGTGGCACACTTACATTTCCTTGTCAGGAGGAGAAAACACCTACAATATGTAAACAGAAGACCTAGAGAATGCTTAATTATATTTTTCAAGAAATTTGGCTTCTATTTGCAGAAGAATTCACATGATTTATTAAAAGTAGGTCCAGCAGTTCATCTCTGTTTTATAGCAAAGAATACATCATCTACATAATTACTAAAATTTATTCAAAATAATGAGACCGCAACTGAAAAATCAGGAGAGAAGTAAACCAAAACTGATGTAGAATAAACACTTTCTAAATTGCTTTTGCTTAAACTTTGTTGTTCTTAGTAAAGGTCAAATATACATGGTTACCAGAAATATTCTATACATCAGAATGATCTACTAAAACATACGCATATAAATTGTGATCGTGTGTATTCTTCATGGCCTGCTTTATGATGTATTTAAATAACAAATACGGGCAAGCAGATTTTTATGTGGCTTCCAAGCCTTGCAGTAAGTATGTTCTGTAATGATTGGGATCAGAATACAAGCCAGTCTTCTTCAACATGAATGGAGAGACGCTCATCAATTCCACTGTGAATTGAACTAAGCCTGAAGAGGCTTTGGCCACTGGAGATGCTGCATGGGCAGTGTGCTTTCTTCTGTGGAAGAAATATAGAAATATAGTGGTTATTAATTTGTATTTTTTTAGCCTATCAGAGGCTCTTAAAAACAAAGCTAATAAAATTCAGACAAAAGAACGATAAGGAGACATTGAGAAAGATCTTGTGCCACATGCTTTGGCTGTCATAATTAACAAATCAAAACTGGTGCAATCATAGTCTTCATTGACTAAAAAAAAAAATTAGGGGTATACATTAGCTGAGTATAATCACAGCAGTCACCACTTTTGACATTACATAGCAATATTCTATCAAAGCATGTGAAAAGGGACAGTCCTTTGCACCCAAACTGTTGGAGAGTTTAAAAATCAGTCTTGTGT
Organism: Dasyornis broadbenti; assembly: GCA_013397935.1. Classification (NCBI taxonomy): domain Eukaryota; kingdom Metazoa; phylum Chordata; class Aves; order Passeriformes; family Dasyornithidae; genus Dasyornis; species Dasyornis broadbenti. The sequence goes on along the minus strand of VZRN01004542.1, from coordinate 1,684,828 downwards.
TTTATGTGATTCAGTCAGTTTTGGTTTAAAAAAGAAACCATTTGACTGCAGCCAAGAAGAATTTTGCACATTTCTTACTGTTCATTTATTTTGTAAAATCAGCCAGCTGGGAAAACTGCTTTTCATGGTTTCCGGTAAAGGAAAAACTGAGTTAAAGAATTATCATGTCAGAATTTCCTGTAGGATAAATGAAAATGAAATAAAAGTTCCTAAGTGATTTGATTACTAACTCTGAGATTTACAAACTTCCTGGTAACTGTTGCAGTGCAGGAAGTGATCAGACCAGCAGCTTTATTGTATTGTTGCATTGCTTGTGGTGAAAACAAATTGCCCTTGTGTAAATAATGTGACCAGTCCACCTTGGTGTGTGGGAGGTTGCTGGGCAAGGGTTTTTTGCTATCATTCGTAAGTGTTTTCTTGCTGTCGTCCATCAAGAAAAAAAATAATGCTTCTACAGGAAACCTTTCCAAATCGAGATGCCAGGGCTGAGTTTCCTCAGTTCCAGATGCTTTGGCAGAATTGTCGTTCCCTGAGAGCTGGAACTTATATGTACCTGTGGAAGCAGATGAAAGAATAGGAATAAAAATAAGATACTGAGCTACTTCTGCTGGTACATGCCTGAAAAAAAAAAAATCATCAAAGGTTATTATAATTATGACTGTTATTAGATATCATGTCTGGTTTCTGCATATTTAAATTCTGAGAGAGGTGAAACTTAGGCACTTAGAGATCCCAGGGGAATAATTGCAGAAATGATGACATATTCCACTTTTTGAACAAATTTCAATACCAAAGCTGCCTTCTGCGTACTTACATTTCTTCTTAATTATCCTTGGATGCAGGATAGATAGTAATTTTCTGTCTTACAAATGCATGTAGCCAATTAGTCTTGTAGATCATGAATATGCAATGGCCTCACTCATTAAAAGGAATTTTCCTTTTCTGTTGTTATGGCAAAAGAGTCTGCAAATAGCTGAATATTTTGTCTCTTTGGGAGCTTGGCTTTGGCCAAGTCTGCAGATCCATAACTTCAGCAAGTGGACAATTACTGGGTTTGCTTTTTGTTCCTTACAGTGTGCCTCACTAGTCTTGTGTGTGTGTGTGTGTGTGTGTGTGTGTGTGTGTGTCTGTCTGTCTGTCTGTCTGTCTGTCTGTATGTCTGTATGCATGTACTGAATTGGTATAGGCTGTTTGGCTCCTCTGCACTTCTGGTCCTCAATTTAAATGCCACAGTTCTGATGCTATGTGACAAATTTAGTCTTCCTGATTTCCTTCCATTCCCAAGAAATTCTGAGCCCAGAAGCTGGCTCTCTGGCCCACTGAGACATGGAGAGGAGGCCTGACCTCTTTTGGCTCCTGGGAGCAAAGATGAGAAAAACTGACAAAATGTCTCTGAAGAAACCACAGCATAATATCAAACGATCTAACACAGGTGTTCTTTTCTTCTTCTCTCTGATTTCTTTTCTTTTTTTATTTCTTTCCTTTTTTTCTTTTCTTGTTTTAAGTAAAATGCTTGCCATTCTGTCACCTGAGAGTATGAAGATAACACATGTAGCTTAGTCTGCCTCACAGGCAGGATTCATAGCCATGATGAAGGCAGACTGTTATGACCAGAGAGACCCAGGGAACCACAAGACAACTGAGAAATTAGTTACAGATCCAATATTGCTTTAAGCCATGTTTGCAAAGTTTCAGTATTGGTAAATAATAAATATGATGTGAGGATATGTCTTGGTGATAGGCCTTGGTGCTTTTCAGTGGTAGCTTGTTTGCCCTAGGGTGAATGTTGCTTATCTAACATTTTGTCCTCCTCTTTTTCATAATATTGCAGGACATCTGAGAGTTGAGCACTTCAGTGCTACAGCAGATGTTGAGTTGTGATTTTTAAAAGCTGTGGTCTCAAATATTATAGAAGTAACAAAACCTCTCAGTTTAGGGGAAATATTCTCTGTAATCTTATTACTGGAGTAGTTATCTCGAGTGCCTTATTGACGTGTTTTGCAACATTCCTCTGGGGATTTGAATTTGATAACTGTTTTCTTGAAAATAATAATTTTTTTAAAAACTGTTGGTTTACTGGATTTTTACTAAAATTTAGGTATGTTTTGTCTTGTTATTTGTAGCTGCAGACTTCCCAGAGAATGGAAATTCTAAATGTACTATAAAAAAGTCTTAAATACCTTTTCAAAGTACACAAAAATATACATATTTTCTACTATTAAGATTCTGTTACTGGGTCTGGAACTCGGGAATTTCATCCCTTCTCCTGTGTACCCCAAAACTTATGGTCCTGGGGAGTGAAGTCTAACTGCCTTTGGGGAAATGAGCAGGGTGCTCCCTGTCTCCCTTGCTCTCCAGGTTTTACTTGGGAATGTTCCAGATAAATTCACAGGGAAGGGAAGTCAAGAGTTATTCTATGAAGTCTTTCTGTTTAGTGAGTGGAGAATTATATATATATATATATATATATATACATATATATATATATAGTGTGTGTGTATATATATATACACGCACATATCCTCTGTAATGGAGATGTGATTTTGCTGTTCCTATTTCTTAATGTTCTATTCTGCCATTACTGTTAGAGAAAATCCTAATCTTATTTTATACTGCTTGTACCTTAAGGAATCAAAACGTTATCATCTGCTCTGCATCTTGCTAATAATCCACATGGAACTTATGATGGAGGTCTTAAAACTTGTGTGTAACAGCTGCCACCAGGATGTGGTGGGAATCTTTCAGGGAGAGGGGAGGGGAATGTAACTTCACTCATAGATATTAAAACTTCAGAGTAAAATGTGAAAGCTTTTTGAGTCTCAAAATAGTAATAAAAGCAGTGAGTAAATTTAACTTGCTAGACAGTTGTAATTTGCAGAATGCATTTGTCAAATAGTTTGGAATTAATCCAGGACACATTTAGATGGAAAAAGTAGAGATGGGCTCAGACTGAAAATGTGAGCTAAATGTCCTTCCAGGTTTGCAGAAATTAAGCTATACGCTTCATTATAAACTCAGTAATGGACAAGACCAGAGGTGTTATATGGGGGATTTTGAACTTCAGGAAAAATCGTATTTTGTTCCATATCTGCTTGGACCCTAAATGTAACTGATTTATCTTAGTGTCTTCCATTTAACTTCCATATAATTTTAAAACTGGTGCTTCCTTTAAACTGTGTTAGTGCATTTGGAGGTTAGGAAATATAATTGAAACACAGGTATTTCTAAACCAGTGTTTATTTTGTCCTTAGTATGCTTTATCTGTGAGTTGGTAAAAACTCTTCTTGAGTCTTTGTAAATATGCAGTATTGGCTCCACTGTCATGGAAATTGGTGTGATCTCATGAGTACAGTGAAGTGAGATCACCAAGACGTGATGAGATGCCACCAGCATTGTGAACAAGTGTGGCTTTTAAAGAAAAGATACCCTTTTGGTGACGGATTGCAGAATTTTTTCATTAGTTGGATGAAGATGTAATGGACTTTGTTCACATGTGACATTTTTATTTGCTATCATGTTAATAAGTAAAAATCAGTTTATACTTCTGAACTGGATTTTCATGTTAAGCCATTAGAGCCCCACAGCTCTAGCCCTCGATTCTGACTTTCGACCCTGTCTTGTAAGGTTTTCTCTACTCCACTTTCTTGCTGATACAGAATTTCCTTGGAGAATGTGATTATTCCTGCTAAGAATATTTGTTTGTAGTTGCAGTTGTCTTCTCAGTTTATAATTCATTGGTTTTGCTTTCTGAATCTTCTCTCATCTTCTGTTTTCTAGGTTGGTGAGAGGCAGAGAGTTCTGGTAACAGAAGAATCCTTTGACTCCAATTATTATGTTGCTCACAATCCTTTCTATGAGCAGGTACAGTTAAATAATCCAAATAACATCTTTTTGTTTTATCTTTGCTTTCTGATAATCTCAGTAGCACAATATGGCAGGGTGCAGAAGAACTAGTGAAAAAATAAGAAGCACTTTCCAGGAAACGTGTGACCATCAAGACTTTTTTATGAGATGTCTTGTTTCTGTGTTGTAAATATAAATTACCTGAGATTATGTTAAGAAATATAAAGTGGATGTTTGAGTATACAGCATGGTTTAAGAAGCTGTTAATTATTGCAGTAATTTTAATTTCTGTGTCCCCAAAGCATTGATTTCTGAATAGCTGAGTCATGACAATTTGCATACATCTTTCTGAAAAGTCTTTCAGGCAATGCAATCTGAAAAAAAAAAAAAAAGATTCTAACAATGAAAGGATCAGAAGCTTCTTTAGATTAACACTTCAGCGTGATTATGTTGTATTTCATAGAATCATACAATGGTTTCAACTGGAGGACTCCCTGCTAGCCACCCCTCTTTTGGATGCAGCCCAGGATACAATTGGATTTCTGTGTTGTCAGTGCACATTGCCAGCTCATGTCCAGCCTCTTATCCACAAGAAGCCCCCAGTCCTTCTCGGCAGGGCTGCTCTCAGTGACTTCTTCTCCCAATCTGTACTTACATCTGGGATTGCCCCAACCCAGCTGCAGCACCTTGCACTTGGACTTTCTGAACCTCATTATGTTCTAGTCGGTTCACTTCTCAGGCTTGTGTAGGTCTCAGGCTTGTGAATGGCATCCCTTGCTTCTAGTTTTTGTCATTTTCTTCTGTGTATTTTCTGTCGATAAATTCTTGCCACACAAAAACATTATCTTTGAGCAAGGAAGGAAGTATAACATCTATTTCACAAAATTGGGTCTTTTGCTCAGAAGCAGATGACTTGCTTAAATCCAATAAAGTTGCCTTTTCTGAATCATCATGATTTTATTCTCCATTTTCTTGCTCTAAGCTGTCTCCAGTTTGCTTTTGCTACCATTAGGTATTCAGTTTTCTGAACCTGGAGAGGCTATAGATAATGGCTGTGCTTCTAGAGTCACCAATAGTGCTTTCGTCTGGTTTTGGGTTATGTGAAAGCATTTATTTATTTATTTATTTATTTATTTATTTATTTATTTATATTTATTTATTTATTTATTTTTCCTTAGTAGTAAGTAACATTGCTATTCTTGAAATATCTGTTTCTGTTAGATATCTAGGTCACTAATTATTTTTTTCCTCACTTTCTCCTCTTTTTAAAATGAATCTCTCTTTCTTGTGTTACATATCCAACTTCTCTCTAAGTCTTGTATATCGCTCTTCCTTGATTTTGTAGCTTATCAGTCAGAATTGAGGAACATGGTGTTCCACATAGAGAGTAAAAAAAAATTTCTTGGGGCTTTTTTGTTCAATGCTTATTTTATGGAACCTTAATTAATTAAATGAAAAGCAACACTTACAGGAGAAAAAGTGTTGATGTTCTGTGGTGTGTTTATACGGCACCTAATACAGCTCGTGATTGGGACTGGTAAAGAATTCACGAAATACAAATAGTAACATAAGGTGTCATTTTAAATTCCATTAGGGAAGAAATGCTTTCCATTATGGCAATGTAAATCTTTTCCCTAAAATCTAATGTGGGGCATGTTTCACAAAGATAATATCCTACTGCTCACCCAGGTAAACACAAGAATCCGTGCTAGTAACTAGAGTTACTAAGTAACTAAGACTAATAGCAGTAAATTGAATGATAGTAAATTGAAAACCATTCTAAAGTCTAAATATCATCTTATATACTATTGGAAGCTGAAGCTCAGAGTCCTGGTGTAGTGTTCTGTTAACTCAAATAGTTATCAAATGTGTTCTGTCTTCGCTGAGCTCATCTGCACTGAAAGAATTTGCTATTAAACCCTCATCAATAAAGTGACACTGGCAGGCTTTGTGGCAGAGCTGCAGCTGACATTTGTGGAGGCTTAGGTGATACAGTTTACATTGAACAGAGTGGTCTAAAGTGACCAAAGAGTGCTTTGCCAGATCAACAGCTAAGTGAGAGTTTCTGTTGGTATAACTTAGTTTCTTAGAAATATGGTTGAGGGTTTTTTCTTAACAAACACTTATATCAAAAAATGCCTGAGTGTATGCCAAGTCTGGATACTTGGTTGTTTACAGTACCTCCCAGCTATTTTCGCTTAAACTCTTTCTTTTTCTGAAGCTGGATTTACGTTTAGTTCCTGCCCTTTTGCATGTGGAGATGCAAGATTTACAGATGTCACAAGCCCAGTGATGTACTTTACTACTTAAATTTGCCCAGGATGAATTACATGGAAAGAACTATGATCCAGTCACATTGTAGCACCCTCTCAGCATTAGGATCCTGGGTTTGTGTTTGCTGAGTCTCAGCTTGCCTATCTCTGAAAGACAAAGATGTCTGCTTTTCTTGGAAGATGCTTAGGAAGCTCAGCAAAATCCTAGGATCTGGAAACACTTACAGTCATGAACACCTTGAGCCTTCAGGGAAGAAGGGAAAACACTGGTGGTGATTTCCTCCAAGTGGGACAATCAACAGTTGTGATAGGTGAAAATAGAGAGGCAGTGTTTGGCAACAAAACACTCTCCAAATGTGGGTGGCACCAATTTTTTTCTCCAAAAATCCTCTGCACATGTAGACTTAAAATGTAGGCCGTTTTAAGGCATTTCAATTTCAGCATCAAAGAATCGAGATACAAAGATGTGATCATTGCCTTTGAAAAGATCTACTCAGCCCTGGTGAGGCCACACCTGGAGTGCTGTGTCCAGTCCTGGGCTCCTCAGTACAAGAGAGTCATGGAGCTCCTGGAGCAGGTCCAGTGCAGGGCAACAAAGATGATCAAGGAGCATCTCTTACAAGGGGCTGAGGGAGCTGGGCCTGTTCAGCCTTGAGAAGAGACGACTGAGAGGGGAACCTCATCAATGTCCATCAGTATCTGAAGGGAAGGTGCCAAGAGGATGTTTCCAGGCTCTTCTTGGTGGTGCCTAGCAATAGAACAAGAGGCAATGGGCAGAAACTGATGCACAGGAAGTTCCACTTGAACAGAAGGAAGAAGAACTTCTTTACTATGGGGGTCACCGTGAACTGGAACAGATTGTCCCAGAGAGGGTGTGGTGTCTCCCTTACTGGGGAAATTCCAGAACTGACTGGGTGCAATCCTGTGCCATGTGCTCTATGATGACCCTGTTTGAACAGGCAGATTGGACCAGATGACCCCTCTGAGCTCCCTTCCAACTTGACCCATCCTGAGTTTCTGTGTGTGAACAAGCTTCAAGTAAATGTGATTAAATAAGTCCCTGTGTCTCAATTTTTCATTGTAAACAGTGTAAAAAATGTAATTTCATCAGGAAATGACTCCACTTTTCTTTTTCAAGTGCTTTTCCATATTAGAACCATTTTAATTCCGTTTATTCTTCCAGCAAAAAACGTTGCTCCTGTATGTTGAGCTCTTTCTTTTTTAAAATGCATGACCTAGGAACATCTGTTATGTGCTTTTTTGTGCAGTGGGACTGTCTGATATCATGGTTGTGCAAATTCAGGAAAGGGTGGCATTAGTTGCTGACCCAAGAAATGCACTTGTCTATTTTTACAGGCATTCATTGTCAATCATGCATCTCAGCTGCAAAGGATCTGCCCAATCAAAATAAAGGCTTGTGCAAAGAGAAACAAGGGTAATAATTTCTGTCCTGAAGCCTTTACAGACTCAAAACCATTTTTTAAAAAAAGGTGTCATGGGACAGACATGGAAATAAGAAGCTTTACAGCAGTCTGTTAGAACTGTGTAGTACAAATGCCCTTGGGAACTGTTTGGGTCTGGATTCAAAAGCTGCAACTCAGGCCCAACTTTCTCATCAATCAAACAACGTGACTTAAGGAATCGGATGGAGTTGAAAACAGCTGAGCTAATGGTGCAAAGCCCTTGGAGAATGCAAGCTGGAGATCTTACTGGTCAAGTGTGTCAGGGGCTGTAGGGGACACTGGTGACTAAAATGTTTAAGTTTTAGGATTCTCTTTGATGTTTATCAAAAATCTATTTTCTGAGTGGATACTAGAGACTCTAATGTTCCTTTTGGTATTTAGTAACTATGTCTTTATTTTATTTCAAAGGTTCTTGTGCCTAAAGAGCCTCTGTTAATGGGTAAGATGGTAGAAGTGAGTATCTATGAAGCTGGGAAACATTTTATGAAGGGGCAGCCAGTGTCAGATGCCAGAGTTCACACTGCATCCATCACCAGACCGTTAGCAAAAGGAGAAGTTTCTGGTTTAACAGAGGTGAGTAAAAGACATTTTCTGCTTTACTACTCTGGTAAATCCACAGCTGTTCAAGCAAAATGATTCCATGCTATGTATCTGTTATCATTTTATAGTTCCCATTTATATATGCATGAAGCTTTAATCTTTTCTGGCAGATTGAAATCTGAATTCAAAATATGTTTTTGCTGATGCCCGTAGCTTTACTTTGCTGACTGTAAAGGTAATAATACACTTGTTTCTTGTTTCAAGGTGCAAGATGGGGAAAGAACTTACTAGAATTGAAAAGATTAAACACCAGGAATTCTGTAATTCATTGTATTTCAGTTCAGTGGAAGGATGAATCAGTTTACTTTTTCTTACAAAGCTGTTTTTAAAAAATGTGTATTGATTGCATGTCTGTTAAAACAGGTCTAAACACAATTCAGAGATTCAAAACTAATTGATGGATAGATGTACAGAATATTTACAATATATTTTGGAAAAAGGTCAACATCTGATTTAGTCATGTAAAGAAAATGAAACTCTTTTTAAAAGAGATCTGATTCTTATTTTACACCTCAGTAGATATGGCTGTTAGCCAAGTATTCTCATACATTTCATGGAGCTCCAGTTGTAAAAACTGATGGAGTGTGAAATGAAAATGTGTATCACATTTCTAGGCATCATTTGATGTCCTTCCTCCAGCACTGTTGTTAGGGTCTCCAAAAAATATGTAGCGCATGGAAGAAGGATAATTGGCAGTTTATCAGCCACCTTACTGCTTTTACAGTAAATTGCTGACAAGTATTAAAGTATATACATATCCTTGTTTATGTTCTAAGTAGTCACATTTAAAATATATCATCAAGGCATACCTGAGGTGACCAGTGTTAAGCTAAGCTCCTTGGTCTCTGGATTAAGCCTGGCTGTGGAAACACAGAGCAGCAAAATGCACTCCCTGTAATGCACCTACTTTAATGTGTTCAGCAGATCATGACACTTAAGCACAAGCACATTACTAAGCTCTCCATTAATATTGTCTGTGTGTGTGTGTGTATAGGCCTGATAAGGGTCTGTAAGAGGGGAAAAAACAGCCAAAACCTTCAAATTGTCTGGTTGGACTATGTAGCTATTCAAACACAGCTGATTTTTTCATCAGAACATTTTTTTTTAGTAATCTCTGGAACAGAACCAAGACTATCATTACACTGAGTATGTGCTGCCAGAAGCGTGTAGATGGGGACAAGCAAGCAGACTCTTGACTGTTTTCTTTTTTTTTTTTAATTGAGAGATAAAATTATTAAAATCAAGGACACTGATAATTGCCATAAGGATTCATTGAGATATATAGATCTGGTCCTGCCCTTTGGATAGGCATGAACAAGTACCTGGAAACTCCCCATAAATGGCTGCAGCAAGCAAATAAGGCAAATTGCTTTTCATGGCGTTTGTGGTTACCAGTGCTCCTTCAAGGGAGTATCTTATTTATGATGGGTCCATTGGAAATGTTAGGAACTTTTGTTTAATGGAAAAAATAGAATCTCAGTATTTCAGTAAATGGTACATCTTTGGTACATAGAAGCTGCAGCTGAAAGCTTTTAATCACACTTGGCCAATGTATAATATATAGAACATGAACTGAAATTCTTAGTGGGAAGTTCCTCCTGAAAAATCATACATATAAATAGCCACTTCCTTTAGGTTTCCAGAAAAAAAAAAAAAGTCAGTTTGCCACAAAAGTTACTTTAGGTTTCTGGCTGACTGCAAGATGCAATTTGGTTGGACTGCTGGGAAACACTTCCTGCTGCATGTGCTCAAGATGTGATTCTAACCAAAGATACTTTGAGCAAGATAAAAGGGCAGCATATGTCATGTGAGCCCTTTATAGCTTGTTACGTGCACGGGTGGCAGGTTGGGGAATGACGGAGGCAACTCAGAACAGATGAATTCAGATACTCGCTCAAAAGTAGCGAAATATCTTGGATCTGTAACAAGATCCCAAGTGTCTCTGCTAGGTTTTCTGCAGCTTGCAGGATATACTCTTGGATAACTTTTCCACTATGCACAGAAATGAGCAAGAATTAGGGTCTGCTCATTATTAACGGTGTTTTCATTAACTTGCATAGGACACAGTAAAAGATGTTTCAAAATCCATCACAGCTGTACTTCTCTGTAATGCAGAATGGTCACAGAAAGAGTGAAAGCTTTTAAAACTGTGGTCTTCAAGGAAATTAATCATATGGCTTAAAAATAAAATTATAAAAATTGAGAGCACCATAATGTAAGGATGACAAAGCAAGTCATAAACTCATCCTAAGCAAGAAGATGCTTTTATAGATGCTGTGAGGAGAAGCACCTCCAAAGAATCAGAGCTTATCTGCTATTGTGTGTTCTCTTTCTCATCTGATACATAACTTTCAATAACTTTTTCTGAAAAATTCTGAGGGAGCACCACAAGCAATATGTGTGTCTGAAGGAACAATTGTAGACCTTTTATTATTTTGGCTGCATGACTGTGGCAGCAAATTGGTCCAAAGAAATAAAAGAAGTAGGTCGCCAACTGGAGTCAACAGATTTGACTGAAAAAGAGGGAATGCAAAATGCAAAAACACAAAGGACAATTTAGAGACTCAATAAAATATTCACACATTGTTTATCTGTGACAAGTAAGGAGGCAAATATATATAGCATTAATTCAGAGTATTTCTAGCATATCTTTATTTCATGCTTTTTCATGCAGTCTGTGAAGAACACAACAGATATGTATAGTCATCAATGTACTAATGATGTAGAATGTCTTACAGTTATTATGTTCTTTAAGGAAAAAACTGTAACTGAGTAAAGGAGCTTAGAACAAGGTCTTGACATTCAATATTGTTAGGCTCTGTGGCAGAATTTGGGACAGGAAGGACAGAAGAGTCTTGCAGTCAGCAGCTCGGGTTAAAAAGCTGTCAAAGCAATCAAACTTAGTGATTGTAGTGGACATCTTAAGTAGTAACCTGCACAGGTATTTGCCAGGATTTTTTTTTACTTTTTACTTCAGAATGATTTTTTTTTTTTTAAAGCCACTCAAAAGGGAGTGATGTCTCCAAGCTGCACAATTTTATGTGAGGGCTATTTGTTTAGGGCAAACACATTTGGAAATTTCAACTGACTGAGATCTACCACAGACTTACTTGGGTTTAAACTGTGCAGTTGCTGATCCAGTAACAGAACCATGTTTAGAAGACATACATTGCAGAGGATATATAGGTGAAAGTTGAAGTCAGTGAAGCATGATCACATGCATAAAGGCATTTTTGGATTTGGTTCTAGTAAATCTAGCATAGGATTTATGTGAACTGGACATTAAAAAGTAGTGACAGTAGCCTTAAATGAATATTCAGAGAAAAAAAACCTGTCATGAGTTACTAACTGCAGTTACAAATATCAGTGAATAAGTATTTCAAAGCTTTGATCAAGATTTAATTCTGTTAAGTTTCACAGGAACGAAAAGAGGATGTAAATGCTGTAGATGTTGTATCCTTTCATTGAGGTAGGCTTGGAGTTGACAAAGCATTAAGGATGTACTTCAGCATTTTGAGATTCAGAAAAGCAATTTAGCATGTCTTGTATGTTCTTAACCACTCCAAACTTGTCTTTGAGGATTTGGAGGTGGGTTTGCAATGCACAGTGTTGCATATATTATCATTGGATAATATTTTTGAAAAGTCAGCAGTGTGTGTCAACAGTTTGAATATAATCTAATGTAAAAAAAAAAAAAAATTGTATTTGTTTTATTTGGCCATATTTAGAGGTCTCGACTGTTTCTCAGCAGCGTAAAATAAAATACCTAATAAATGTATCCTGTTTACAGACAAATGTTTGCCCAAAACTAATCACTGAAAAAAAAAGTAAGAATCTGCAAGAATATGATCTCTTGTTAGAACCAGAAATAGGGTATGTTATGCTTCTGTACTCCAAAAATAATTCTGGTTGTTTACATATGTTCTGTGACTAGAGGGAAAAAATACTGTAAGATGAGATATATATGAAGAAGAGACCAAAGGGCTGAGGGATAAAAATAAAAGGCTGGCTACCTGCCAGAGTTGAAATGCATTGCCAGAATCAAAGGCCCATAAGTCTGAGGGCCTTTGGTGGGAAATTTTAATCAGATGGAAAATTAAGGCAAGAGAAAAAAAAAATAATTTTAACAGGCTGTTTAATCCCCAGTCATGATTATTTCATGTTCATAGTTCATGTTTTTATAATGGGTCTGTGACTGACTTTCTTTTCAAACAAATACAGGCACATCTTCCAGTTTTCTGTTTTCTGTTGGTTTCTGTGATGACATTCTCCATGTCTAACACTTCCCCGTGAATGGCATCTGCTAGGAGCCTCCATTTGCAATATCTCCTTTTGTGAGTCTGGGCTCTTGGTGCACATCTCTGTGGCTCCCAGGCCTTGGAAATGCCCACAGCTGGCCTGTTAGTAGCTATTTAAGTCATTGGGCTCTTTGGAGGAAAGGAGGAGTGAGCCACTGATTTTCAGTTAGCAACCAATTATTTGGTCATTCTGCTTGTTCCTGTTTTCTCCTCCATCCTGCCTGCATTTTAACCGCCACAATAACCTGCAGTAGGTTATTGTGGCACTGTACTTCTGGGTGCTAATGAAGAAGCTTTATGTTCCTGGTCTTCCAGTTAGCCACCAGTATTTTCTTGTTACTTTAGCAAAACATGACCTCTAAACATTACCCAGCCTTTTTTCTGATGTTAAGAAACAGGAAAGATGCATATATCAAACACTTCTTTAAAGCCTGCCAGAAAGAAAATTCAACAAAGCATAGCTTAAAGGAAACTCTCTGATCTCAGGTAGAAAGGGTGCTTCACTTGCAGGTAAAGTAAAATGGAGATGGGGAAAAGAAATATCTTCTGCTGGAACAGAAATGAAAGAAATCATGTCAGAATTAAAATCTCTGTATTGGAAACTTCCTTCAAGGACTTGGAAGGAAATGTGGAAGATGTGTGTTCATTAATAAGCACAGTTTTTACATGTGCTGGAGTTTCAAAGTGGTGGAAAATTTGGTTCCTGAACAGGAAATAGAGATTAGAGATTTAGGGCAAAAAGAGAACGAGGAAGCAAATTTTAGATCAAAAAATGTCATAAAAGTGTGAGTAGAGGAATCTTTAATAAAATTTCAGAAACAGAAATTGTAGAAAATTTAAGAAATGCTAATGAAAGATTGGCATTTCCAAAGAAGAAAGACAAGCTAATATAGAATATACCTTTTACCTCTCTCAGAAAGCTACTTTGCAAAGGGATCTTTGTATCACAAAGTCCAAGAAAATGCAATTTTAGAAATGTGGGGAAGTTTTTTACTAAAGACAAACATAATGACAAAAATTAGGAACATCTATGTAAAATCATTTTCAAGTAATGCTTTCTGAAAATATGGTGCACTACTTGGTGCTCTTGCGTTCTTAGGAACATACCTTTTGTTACCTCAGTTGTACTCTCCCACTTTCTGACACCTCTTTTGTGACACCAAGTTGAGTGGTGCAGTTGTCACACCTGAAGGATGGGATGACATCCAGAGGGACTTGCACAAGCTTGAGGATTGGGCAAGACCCAAGTACAAGGTGTTGCATCTGGGTCAGGGCAATCCCTGATATCAGTGTAGGCTGGGGGATAAGCAGATGCAGAACTGGAGCCCTGCCCAGAAGGACTTGGGGTTGCTGGTGGATGAGAGGCTGGACATGAGCTAGTATTTGGCTTTCTGGGCTTCTCACAGCCCAGAAAGCCAAATGTGTCCTGGGCTGCATCCAAAGCAGTGTGGACAGCAGGGCGAGGGAGGGGATTCTGCCCCTCTACTCTGGTGAGATCCACCTGCAGTGTCCAGCTCTGGGGTCCCCAGCACAGGAAGGACATCGACCTGTTGGGGTGAGTCCAGAGGAAGCCACCAAGATGATCAGAGGGATGGAGCACCTCTGCTGTGAAGAAAGGCTGGGAGAATTGGGTTTATTCAGCCTGGAAAGGAGGAAACTTTGGGGTGACCTAATTGTGACCTTCCAGTATCTGAAGGGAATCTGCGACAAAGATGGAGAGGGACTTTTTACATAAACACGAAGTGACAGGACAAGGAGGAATGCATTCAAACTAAAAGAGAGTAGGTTTTGATTAGATATTCAGAAAAAATTCATTACTATGGGAGAATGAGGCACGGGAATAGGTTGCCCAGAGAAGCTGTAGATGCCCCACCTCTGGAGGTGTTCAAGGGCAGGTTGGATGGTGCTTTAAAAAGCATGGTCTAGTAGAAGGTGTCTCTGCCCATGGCAAGGGGGTTGGATCCTTAAGGTTCATTCCAATATAAACCATTCTATGAATCAGTGATTCTCAGAAAGAACTGATTGTAGAGCAAGGCATACAAGTGCTTAGTGCTTTTGCATGTATTAATCTGTTTTATTTAATGTGTTACTTGTATTCCCTGCTGGTTGTAAATAGAGGTCATAAAAGATGGTGTAAAATCCTTCTTAATTAATCTTTTTTTCTCATGTTTTCTTCAGTTATTTCCTGAAGGTCACTATAAAGTTAATGTAATAAGAGAGATTATTCTTTTTGAAGAGCAGAGCTCAATGCCACCTATGGATGTTTTTTAAAAGTACCTTTGAAAGTCTTACTTTCTCCTGAAAAAGGAACAAAAATTGGTCATGTGCTATGCCTTAGATGCTGATTTTTATGATGTACACATTTTCTGCATGGTGTGTTGGCTTTGTTTATTTGGGGATTTGAGTTGAATTTTTCTTTTGTTTGAAAACCCATTTCTCATCTTAAAATTTGAAGCTTAGGGTGGATTCTTTCCTATGTGCAGACTAGATTTTTCTTGCTGGGTTTAGAAAAGCGCTGGCTTGAATCGCTTGTAGTGGTTGGGGAATTTTAATCAATGCTGATCTTTAGGAATATGCTTAGCCCATATCTGTGACAAACACTTGAGATGTAGGTCAGCCGCCTTGGGTCGTGGGTATGGTCTAGGTGACCTCTTTGTTTCCAGCCTTATCTTCTATAATTCTATGAACATTTTAATGTTCAGCCATTTGATGACTCGCAAACTGCAAGAGAAGGAAGTGCAAGTGTGTTGATCCAACACATTTCCTTGCACTGCTTAGAGGGATAAAATACATAGAGGTGATTTTAGACAGCAGACCCAAGAGCCAGCATAAGACCTTCACTGAGTAGTTTTGTCCCGAGGTTTTTCATTTAATGGGCATGTTGTCTTTCTGCCCATCCCTCTGGCAGGGCTGAATTTCGACTACAGTGATCAAAGCTCAGCTGAAACAACACATATTACATAGACCCTTTTCAAACAAATGCTCTCCGCAGTCCATTTCAGGTGAAAAGATCTGAACTTTAATTTATTTACTTTTCGTTTCCTCAACAGACAGTGTTATTTTGCTGAATGTCACTGTTCAATCACTTTTAAGTTACATAATTATGTTAACCCTGTTCAGTGCATGCAATAAATGGAAATAGTAATGGCTGGGAGGATTCGACTCTGAGTCATTTTCTGGAGAATAAGAAAAGGTTAAACAGAGACGTTCTACCACTTCAGCCTCCAGAAGTAAAACTCCAAGTGCTACAATAGTTCTGCCATTTTTCTGTATTATTTCTAGTACTTAACCTCCTGATGCTTCACTGCAAGATCAGTGAGTGGGTTCTGTTCTCTGTTGGCATAGGGACAAATTGGAAGTGTGTAACCATGGTAATTTTAACTACTTGACGCTCCCTGTAATATTTAGGAGTTCCTTTTAAAATATTTTTTCTTTTCCATCAGATCTCTAACAAACCGATTCTTTGGGAAGAACCAGATAGCATTTGTTTTTACTAATCCTTTATTGTTTAAAGTACCAATGTTCTGTAAGTTTTAATTTGCTTTAAGGAGAAAAATATAGCAGCCACAACTTTTCTTAATTTTTATGTTGTTTTGGAAGTCATCTACATCCAATCCACAAAAATCATTAGAGGTTTGAATTTTATATATCTCCAGTTGAGTTTAATACAAAGAAAGTTGAAGGATATTCAGCCCATGTGTACATTTTATCTCTGCTTGTAGTATTTAGTCATCCCTTTTCTTTTTATTAGTACTCCTTAGATCACCAAAAAGCACACATAAGGCAGTATTCCTCTCTCCATTCCTTCCCTGTCTCTCCTTTCCCTGCAAGCAAACATGCAGTCAGAGGCATCAGATACTTATTTCTTGAATGGATGTTATTTCTGTCCGTTCCTCATGTATTGAAGCTGTAATCAAAATAGTCTTTCTACATGAACACTTGAAAGGGACAGCACACAAAAGGCACATGGAGCTCATGATACAGCTTTCCCCATCACCAAATGAAAGGTCAGTAGGAGGTTTGAATTTACACATACAAAGTTCTGGAATGTTGAACTTCTCCCTCTTAGAAATGTATTTGTTGCCAAAACCATTGAAGTGAGATGATTCATTACCTTTGAGATTGTTTTGAAGAGTAATAAAAATTGCAGTCATGAGATTAAGCTATTTTTTAACTAAAAGCTGTTTTAAAAGTGTATCTCATTTCAAAGAAATTGCCAAGGCATGTTAAATGTAAACTGCCATGTTCTGTATCCTTTAATATTATTACATGTTCAAAATTTTTATTAGATTCTGAGTAGATTAATGAGTTTCTAATAGTCTAATAATCATCCTTTATGTTCTTGCTTATTCTCTTTATGATAATGAGAATAGCTAAGGTATACATAAATTTTGCAAGTAACTTTTTTTTATTCTGACCAATCTATTGAAAAAACATTGAACTGATCTGGCAATATTAGGATTAATTGTGAATTATAGTAGGATACCCAGATCCATTTTTAATCATAGTTTTACAGTCAGATTTTTATATTTGGACATAATGGTTTATGTTTGTGCTTTTAATATACTTGTCAGTAGCATCAGAGGGCTTTTTGTTTGGTTTTTTTTTTTTTTGTAGTGTCAAGGGTAATAAGAAAAAGGGGCAAAGGCATTTCAGTAAGAGAAAAAAACAAATTGTTAAAAGTTTTGTCACTACTAAATTATAGTTGTGGGAGATATCTGCATATAAAAATTCAAAGGCAAATTTGCAGGAGCTATACCTTTGACTGAAATTAAATTGCAATTGAGTAGTAAGGATGATTGGTGGTTACAATGGAGAAAAGTTAGCCTAAAATATTCAGATTCCATACTTCAGTGAAGGGGATGTGAAATTCACAGCCTTAAATTTAGTTCACCAAGGGTATACTCCTAACTGCAGTAGAATATCCAAAGAACTTACTGTGACTGTTGAACACATTAGAATAATGGTATCCTCAAAGACAGTCCACAGAATGTTGTAGCATCTAAGCAAGCTTAAGAAACTGGTGCTTACTCAAAGGTCACATACGGTAACTTTGTGTTTGTGCAGGCTGTATTCCATATCAAGTTTAACATTCCCTCCAGATTCTTTATCATGCCATTAGCTATTAAAGTGTGTTGTTGCAGTTTTACTGGACCAAAAAACAATAGAAATAAACCCTTGCCCTCCTACTACAATCTCTCCCACTGAGATATTTTTTAAAGGAGTCGTCTCAAACTACAGGAGAAATAATCGCTTTTAAAGATTGAGTTCCTTCTTTAAGGAATTTATCTCAGACCCTACTAGTTTTCATGGAACCTGGCTCCTAAACTGAGTTTTAGGAGCAATTCTTATTTGTAGCAAGTTTCAAAGCAAGCTGTTCCTATGGGCTTTTTCAAAGACGATTAAGTAAAAGAAACACAAAAATTACTGCTTATTTAAGTACTTCATTAAAGACAGCTTTACTTGTGGTTAGTGTACAGTACACCGATCTTGATAACCTTCCTCTGATTACTTCCCATTGTGTATTTAAATTACTTGAAGAGTTTCCCCCACCTATAATTTATTATTTCAGACATTAGAACCCTGCTTAGAGATGCAAAAAGATTTTCTCCTGATTTATTCTACTGCCAGGCATTCTAGCCAAAAATTACAACTGGATTTGTTGTAATTGTGTGATCCAGCACTGGGATGAAGGAATTCTGCATTGAAAGATGTTGTCAGGTTAGCCTGAAGGTTATGGTGGGGGTGTGGTAGGGTTAGTGTAGGTAGCCCAAATCCCATATATGTTCCCACTAAGTAAAATTAGTGCTACATCTGCTTGCAGGGTCCTTTAGGTGTTAAGCCTTTCTTTTTCATCACAACAAATTCCAGAGCTTGTTCATAATTTTCACAGGGAATTGATTCTAAGCAGATTTGCAGGTCGGCATCCAAAACAGTTTATGTTTTGAGGTTCCAAAAGAGTCAGAGGGCTTAAAGCACAGCTTTTCTGTGCTTGAAACTCAAGCCCATGGGATGTTAAAGTTCCAGCATATTTACTTTCATTTCTTTTCCGAGTCAGGACCACAACTCAGATTCGGTGTAATAATAAAATCATGATCTAGGACATATTTCTTCCATCCTAAATATTATAAAAAACTGGAATTATGATGAGGAAAATATGTGTATTGCAATGGTGCTTCAGCTCTTAATTACTTAGGTCACAAGCACTAGCATGAAGTAATTTTTAATTAGGATACAGTGGTGTAAAGTCAAAACCAAAGTTGGACTGCACGTTCATTAATGCCACCATGGTATGAAAGAAATATATGGATTTTTCTCATTCATTATTGTAGAAAAGGGCTGACAAATAATTTTTAAAATAAAAACATACATCTAAAATTTTTTTTTAAATATTTTTCTAAAATAAATATACATTTTTAGTTGTTCCTGGCGATGACAATCACACAAAATAATTAAGGGCCTGAAGGCAGACCACTTTTGATGTAGGTAGCTCCTCAGCCCTTAAGAAAATAGTTAATACCAAGCTTCTGACTCAAATCAGCAAATACTGTAATGAGTGTTGGTTTTACTGTGCTATCAATGTCTTCTTTGTGACAGTTTCTATTTTGCCTTTTTACCTGGTCTTACCAGTAGCAACACTGCTTTGTGAGACTTGGCCTGTAAAGAAGCCCTCTCCACACGTGTGAGCATGTTGTCATTATTCCAGGGCAAAAATGGCCAGCCTCTGGCGTGGGACAACCTAAAGAGATCACCTGGCTCCTTTGGTGTTATCCAATACCCTCATTTCCAAAGGCTGCCAGGTCAGTGTCATGTATGTGGGAGCATATGTGATGTGTGGAGCAGGAGGGCTCGTAGCTGTTAATTATGCGATGCATTTCTGTCTGCCTGGGTGATTGGCAAGGCATGGCAGTGTAGGCTCTTGGTAAAGCCATGTGACCTCTCAAAAGGTTTGACCACCCAAGTACTACAACCTGAGATGGATGTGTGATTGATAAATAGTGAAAGGAATGAAACCTGGCTGGCTAGAGAGCCAGATGTCAAATGCAAAACAAAAATAAAAAGCCCCATGGAAATCACTATTATTTTTCTTTAGTCTCAGTATAAAGAGGAGATCCTTGACACAGTATTATATGAGAGACTTATTCGCTAAATGTCTTGGGTTTGAAATTGATGGATTATTCTTCATACCTATATATGTGTACTGTGGCAGAATTTGAACAAATGCTCCATTTTGGATTGGGGTGACTTGGAAATGTTTGTGAAAGTACTTTTGAAGGGACAAAGATGTGTAGGAAGTACATTCAAGCTCTTTTTGTCAAAAAAATCACATAACTACAAAAACTACCTATGCATAATATTGACCAGATGGATTTCTGGTCCTGAGGAAAGGGTCTTGTTATCAGGACTAGAGTTTTT
>VZRN01004542.1:1644888-1664906 GCA_013397935.1 Dasyornis broadbenti | reverse complement strand
TTTTTTTTTTTTTTAAATCTCGTCCTTGTTTTGACATGACTTCACATGTGATTGTTAAGTCATTTCAGTCAGTGTGACTGTGATTTATCTTATCCGTATGGAAACTATTTTGCAATTCTCACATACAAAATCTCTGATAAGTGCAGATAACATAATTATCATACAAAAAGGACAGCTGTGAATATCCATTTCTGACACAGATAGTTTTTTCAAAATACAAGAACTTTAATTTGGTGAAATGATGGAAGTAGTGCTTAGAATGACAGGAATTCTTTTCCTTTTTCAGCTCATGTCTCTGTCCAAAGAAATGTTAGTTCATTATTTTTTCAGTGAGAAGTGCTTAAGATTCTGTAGCATAATCAGATTTTGTCACAGAACCACAGGGGAAAGCCAGATGTGCAGCTCTTAATAGCTGGAAAGGAATGAATTATACTTAGGGGAGTATCTTGTGTAATGAAAGAAAACTGTTGTAGTGCTGTTAAGCTTTAGTATGGAGACATGAAACATTTTAAAATCCAAACCCATCAATTTGTTAAAGACTGGATTAAGCCCCACAGTTATCATGCTGTGGGCTTACATTTCTCACCCCGGTATATTTCTCACACCTAGTATGTGTTTGCCACTTTCAGGTCATCTTCTGTTTTATTTGTGTTTTTCTCACTTTTTTGTAATTTCTTTTCCTGGTTTGTGTAACTACCGTATGTGATTTGAAGTTTTAGGAGTACAAGCTGGTCAGCAGGGTGATGGCATAAAACAGTTTGTTGATGCTGCAGTGTGGCCTTCCCCTCAACAGGAGCACTAACTTAGATTTGGGCAAGGGTTTTTTACCAGCTCTTGCTGTTCTTCCACTGTTGAAGTGAGTGGGCTCAAAAGTTACCAGGATCGGCAGAGATACTGAAATGGTTTGGGGGACACCCAGGAGTCAATTGCTGTTAATACTTGTATTCACCTAGAGACAAAGGCAACAGCAAAACACGAAAGAAAGCTGTATTGAAATATTATGGACTGTATTCTCACAGACCAGCAGCCTTTTCTAAATAGAGAAAAGTTTAACATTCTTAATTTCCATATAAATGCCAACTATACTGTGTTTCAGCCTTTTACTAGGTGCTTATACACTATTTTCACACATATCCATAAGCAAATTTGTTCCCCTGTGCACAGAGCTGAGACTATTCCTTTAGGATCAGAATCTTTTAGGTTGGAAAAGATCTTGCAGATCAACAAGTCCAATCACTAATCCAGCACTGCCAAGTCCACCACTAAACCATGGCCTCAAGTGCCACACCCACACGTCTTCTAAATACCTGCTGGGACAGTGACTCAGCCACTTCCCTGGGCAGCCTGCTCCAATGCTTGACAACCTTTGGGTAAAGAAACTTTTCGTAGCATTCAATTTAATAAGCTACTGTTAGATATTTTTCCTCTTCATTGTTTGTCATGTAATATTAGTGTTGTTACATGTCATTTAAACCTTACTTTCAAGGGAGTTATTTACTTCTTTCTAACCTTTCCTATGACCCCATAATTAAATTTCTGAGTGCTTCAGAAACAGTCATAAGTTTATGTTTGCATTATCATCCTGAAATGCAAGATGATCTCTTCCCATTTCACAGATAAAGATGAAGTAGATGTTCAAAGTGTCTGCTAGAGGGTTAGTCTGGAGAAAAAAATTGATGGTGGCCAGTTAAAGGTACTTGGAACTAGATACTTATAAAATATTAAAATTTTGTAGCATGTATTCAAGCAAGTTGCAGTGGTGACTTTTCAGCATTTAAGACTACTCCAGGGGATGAAATGTCAAGGAAAAAGTGGAAATTAGTATTTGTTACTTCATGGTTAAATCCAGAGGAACTGAATTTCTCCTCATGAGCTAATCCTAGGAATTATCCTATACAACCTGATAGAACACACCATATAACACCCATGTGGGACAAGACTGGGGTCCAGTGGGTACCAATGGTCAGTATTTGAGCATGGCAGGGTGGAAGTCCATGCTCAGGCACTTCAATCCTGTACAACTACAGAAGTTTAGTCAGACCACCCTCTGAATGATACGAAGTCTTTCCCGAGGGTAGATATTCGTTCCAGCCTGCAGATTGGATACTTACTGCTCTTTGATGTCTTAGACAGAGTGCCAAGGTGCTATCATGATTATCTAGCATAAAATGCACTGCAAGCCAAGAAAGATTTTTCTCATGTAATCTTTCTTGTGGGGAAGGGCTGATGAATCATTTGTAGTGACTGGGGATAGAGAGATTGTGTTAGAGCAGTTAGGCTTGCTAATCACAGAAAGTAACCATTGTTTGATGTTTCCATGAGAGAGCCCTCCATTAACTGCAGTTGAACTTGACTGAGTGTGAAATTAAAAAGGAGGCCCGGATTTCCAGACACTCCCTCAGGTGCTCAAAAGTATGCTAACTGGCACTGTGGGAGACCTCCTAAAACAACTAAGGATAGTTAAAGGAAAGAGGCCATGACAATGTGAAAAGAAAACCTTTGTATTATCACTGAACCCACAAAGTTGGTCAAGATCAGTCACACTGTATTAACTGTTAAATTTCAGGCTTACATGAAATGCTTCTTTTTGCCAAAGTCTGGTTTCAGCTGTGCTTGGTCAACATCTGCAGTCCCAGGAACTGGAGGTGTTTAATACTAGGCAGAAATGTCTGTGAAAATAAATGTAAGAGAAATTGTCAGGAGACTGCATATTAAGGCATTGCCTAGCTTTAAGAAAATGGTTTTAAAACTTAAACTTTACAGACATAAAAGGTTTTACAGGCTATGTTGGCTTCTGGTGGCAGCTGAAATCTGAGACAGGAATTCTAAAGATCTGATTGCTGACTTGTGTTGTGTCACTGGAGACACTTCAGTCTTTTTTATTTTTTTCTCTTACTGTAAAACAAAGGAGGCATGTAGATCCCATAGATACCTCCTGGTATGAAATTTAAAACTCTGGAACCTAGTATCATTGCAAAATATTTTAAATGTTCTTTTTTAACCATGTTTATTACTCACGACATTGAAGTGTAAGAAGGGCTGTATCCTTTGTCTTGGAGGTTGTTGTATTATACAAGTCTCCGTGGAACATTCCATTTTAATGCTTGGTTCTGTAGGAAGAAATGAAAACACCATAAATTCAGAATTATGGCATATTCTAGGATTAAGGGGAAGGCTTTAGCCAAGAATATGTACATATATCAGTTTATTCTACTTTGCACCATGTGAAAGACCTTTGAAATCTTTCCTGATTTTGAGAGACAATGTCCCCTGAATAAAAGCAGTATTACTTATTTCACTGTTGATATGTGAATATCATTCAGTTATATTGGTGGTTCTTGTGACATGAATATAGATTTTCAGATCTAGCTATTCATTTTACTGGAGTACTCTTTCTGATGGAAACCTTTTGTGTCTTTGCCTGTAGCTACTGTTGACCTCCCTATAATTGTCATTGTTTCGAAATTTAAAAGGAAAGCAAAAAGGTGATGGTCTCTGAAAGCCTGTGCTGTAAAAAGAGTAAATCATATTTCATTTAATATTCTCATTTATAGAGCAGTCTTTGAACATTCACATGCTGTCGTGCTTTCATCATCCAGCAAAATAAACTGGGAAAATTCTATTATAAACACAGCCTTAAAATTCTTAAGAAAAAAAAACACCCAAAAAAATCCCAATTAAAAAAATCTCAATGATCCTTTAAAGAAGGAGCAAGCTGGAATCCTATGGAATGATAGCTAATAAGACAGGCTGAGATATGCACACTGAAAAATGAAATCTAGTATTACTACAAGTTAATGTACATCCTGTAATGCACTATCATGTATTTTCAAAACCATGAAGCCTGTGCTGGTGATCTCAAGGAAACAGATTTGTCTGTTAGCCAGCTAATTACCAGATAAGTGCCCAGAGCAAGTACCTGCCATCTCCTTCATAAAACTGTGCTATGCAGAGGGAGATAAATAGTGACAGAACCCCATCCTGAATTTGTCCACATTGTGCTGCCATGTTCATTCTTCATTTCAAGACTTTACTTGGGTGACTATTATTTTTGAATCGCAAACTTTTTCCGTTTAGAAGATCTCTCAGTTCTGTTGTGGTTGCAGGTGGTGACTGGAATGCTGGCTGTCATGTCCTTTGATTCTGTCATAGTGATTGACAATCCCCACACCTTATTACAAAAAAAAAAAAAAAAGCTCATAATCCAGGAATCACACTATTTTTTAAAGATATTGTGTCTGGCCTTGAAAGACAAGTTATTTTGACAGGGCATTGTTTGTGTAGTGGAAGGATACTGAGTCACTAAGTTTAATAGCAGCAGAAAATACAAATATGTAAAAAAAGAGTCAAGTCCTGGCTGGAAGCATTTATAAGTAAATAAAAAGAAACATGCTGAAACAAGTGGGTATAATGAAAAACAGCCCAAGACTGTGTTTTAAACATTTTGGAGGTGGTTTTTGGCTTGTGTTTTCTCAGATGGTTGTTTCTCTTGTTTTTGTTTCTTTTGTTAGTTGAGCTTTTGGGTTGTTTCCTTTCTCCTAAAGTGTACATCAGATAGGAAGTCATTTAATAAGCCCCGGTTGCTCAGCCTTCTGTCTAGCATCTAAGTGCTTTATGAATTTTGAGGACTGGTTGAGGGAATAATCTGAAAGACTGGGGGAGGAAAAAGAAGTAGGTAGGCAAGGGCTTACCCTTAGGTAAGAACATGGAAGAGAGCAGAGAGATGTCTGCTGAGAAAAACACCAATGCAGCCTTACAATAGTGGTGGAAATTTACAGAAAGAGAAAATGGATTCGTTTTATACTCTTAAATAGGAATATTAAAATTTGAATTTAATATTAATGTAGAAAGAGGAAGTTCCAGATGTGTGTGACACATCTGGAAGTTCCAGTGTCTGTGTGACATGACATTACAAATTTGTGTTCCTAGTGGCATCCCTGCCTTTTTATTTGAGGGGCCACATGGTCAGATGATGCAAGAGAGAAACAGGGAGAAATAGAAGGAAAAGAGAATGGACAGGAGGGATTGTAGTAGTAACCAAGGTAAAAGGTAGTTGAGTGGTGAGCAAGGTGTTATTTTCTGTGCTGATCACAGGAATCAGACAAATCATGCAGGTATTACTGGAAAGAACACAGATTTTGCTGACTTACTGTGCAGGTCAGGGGAAGGCCCTAGTTAAAGATGGTCTCCATAAAGGATGACCTAGAAGCTGGAAGAAACTGTCAGATTTAATACAGATGAGCTTAAGATGAATCAATCTCTATAGCCTCCCATTATTACCTGTAGAGCTGTATTTGGCCATGGTCCAGCTTCTAGGAGTATTGCTGACCTGCCTTGACTGGTTGTTTGTAGTGATCTTGATGTAAATTCAGAACTGGGAACTGTAATGAGTTCAGCTTCGTAACATGGAAATGGTCAGGGGCCGGAGCCCCTGGCCTGTAAGGAGAGGCTGAGGCATCAGGCTTGTTCAAGCCTGGAGAAGCGATGGCTTCAGGAGACTCCAGCAGAGGCCCCTCAGTGCCTGTGCAGAGGTTCCTGAGAAGACAGAGCCAAGTGCTTCCCAGTGGCACATGTGGGAGGATGAGAGACTGGGCCTAAGTGGAAATGAGAGGTTCAGACTAGATATGAAAAGAACCATTTTCTCCATGAAGGTGGTCCAGCAGGGGAACAAAGGCCCAGAGAGGTTGTGGTTTCCATCCCTGGATGTTTTCAAAGCCCAAAAAGAAGAAATTATAGGAAATTCCTTTGCAAAAGGGCATGGCTGCTTTTTTTTCCCCCAAGGTTTCTCGATTTTTAAAATGGGTAAGTGAACTCTGTGTATATTGGGAATAAACGAATTCCTAGGAATGGTGTACAGCTGATAACATCTGACACAAGCATGCTTGTAGACAGCATTTTCTCTTAACAGCATAGTATTGGGCATTCATTGGAGTTCATGGTGGCAGGGATGCTTCTTATAGGAATTACAATGTTAATTCCATTAGGAAAAAAATACTTTCTGTGTCATTTATTTTGTAATTTAAGATCATCATTCCACATTTGCAGAAGGCTGGTAAAATTTTTAGGGTAATAAATCAAAGGAGCTCTCTTAATACCTACAGAATTAAATGTGTCTTCCGCAACTATTCAATAAAATTCAATTTACATATTTTTTGGATGTGTAATCTGTGTGACCTTCCGTAACTGTTTGTTTTTTTAAATCTGAAAAATGCTTTTAAAGTGTAATAGCCCAGAGTTTCAAATAGTGCAGCAGGATATGTAATGCATATTTTAACATGTTTTCTTTAAATTTGTCACACAGACTTGTTGTGCATGATTATAAAAAAGTCCATATTTTTAAAGCCAGTAGTACAAATGTGTGATGTACTTGGTTGGGCTGAAAAATTCAGAAGTCTAATTTATCTTGAGATATGCTCAGTCAAGTAGCTTTTCACAGCAGTTAGCTAACACTTCAAGCTCTAACAGTGCCCCTGAGCCATAAAAGAAATTTGCATGTAAGAAATGTTTTGAATCTATTAAAACCTCAGCTCAGAGCTAAAGAGTTTCTCTTATGTCTTTGTTGACTAACATGAAGTGAGATCTTACAAAAAGCTAGGCTATGATCGACAGATGCCAAATCTTAGGTTTTGATGTGATTATATATTTCTTTCATGCGTGGTGGTTTAATCTGGGACTGGAGTTTCAGAAAGACGGCAGTCAATGGGTCTGTGCAAGAATACACAAAATATATTACTCCTGGCAGTCGTCAAGGCAGAATTATTCAAAAAATAATCTGAAATGCATTTGATCATACACTAGAAGTTTTAATAATTTATATTATACCTTATTAGCAAAGTCTTGTGTTTACTTTGTGACTGCCAAAACAAGATGAAAGGCTGCCTCCATGGAAATACAAGATGCTTAGCTCGAAGTGTCTGTCTTTGCATTTCAGTTTGGTAATTTCCCTTCTTCCTCTCATTTTGATTAATAGTGTATAGTTTTAAATCTTAGAGTACCTCTTCCTTCATTGTGGTCCTGTTTAGTGAGAGCAGTGCTTAACAAGTCTACTAAAGAGTTAGTGGCCTAGCAAGACTGAAACTAGTATAAACACTTATTTTTGGAACTTCTTTACCTTAGGGCTTCCTCCAAGCATTTTTTGGTTAAAAGAGGCTTTGAATTTAGTTCTAACCACTGAAATTAATAATTATAATAATATTTCTAACTCTTGCAGCTACAAAAGTGTGATTTCTGAGCTCAGCTTAAGGAACAGTTGCATTCTGACTAGTGAGTGTATGTGGTAAATATCCTAGCTATATCAGTGCAGAGTATTACAGAAATGACTTAAAGATCTCCTTGGAAAGCTAATGCACTGTGAATACTTTATCTAGAGACAGAGATACAAATAAGGGCTTTTTAGAATTAATGCTTCTATTAAGTGAGAGCATGACGAGTTGACCAGTGTAAATGCTAGCTCAAAAAATGAGATCTTTAACTTCACCAAGATTTTTTACACCAAAGGTGCATAAAATTATATCTACAGTGTTTTTCGTGAATACAGCTGTTTATATGACACTTGTGTGTCTGGCAGAACAGCTTGTATTCTTGAGAGGCCCTTCCCTGCTGTCTAGACTGCAGTGAGGGCCACTCAGCCCTTACTCAGGAGGGAGACAGGACAGTGACATGGTCCCCTTAGCAGAGCTCCTCTTCCCACTGGGGGATTTGTGCCGTGTCTCACTGAGCTGCACGACAGCCTCTGAGGAAGAGGCATCCACCTGCAGGTGTCTCTGAGTGATTATCCTGGATTTAAAAGCTCTGTATGAATCTTGGGATGGGGACAAAAAGACTGTCATTTTCTACAGGAGCCTTTCAGTCTCAGGGAGCCAGATGTACCGTTTTTTTTTACAAATGCATATTCTGTGATGATAATGAGGGACATTTTCATGGAAGCCTGTGGTATTACCCATGTGTCAGGGAGAATTTTGGGCCAAACTAGAGACTAGTGCTTAGAAAACATAGATCAGATAAACATACTCTTTACTTTCCTTGAAAGGAAATATTTGGCAGGATCGCCTGAAGAGATGTACATTATCAAACAGAAATGCAGTAGTATTTCAAGTGGTAAGCTATGAAGTATATCTTTAAGAAAAGGGTCACTTCAGTTTGCAAATTGTGATCTTTTTGTCTTTCTACAGAAAAAAAATAAAAAATGGCTTTAGTGTATCAGTATTATCATCTCATTTATTGGAAATATAATAAAGTAAGGAAAAAGTGGATCTCCCAGCTTTACACGCTGACTTAGATGAAATGTGGACAACTCACCGGTAGTATTCACCACCATTGGAACTTTGTAAATCTTGCTAAAATCTCTTGTGCCATTCTGTCCTACTAGCAGTATGCATTACTGCCTAACGCGTATGCAGTGCATGTTGCAGTAGAGGTGTAAGAAAACAGTATGGTAACAAAAAAAAGCAGTATAGGCTATGTCTGATCAAAATTATACCAGCAAGATGAGACTATTTGGTTTTATGTTGGAAAACAGAAAAACTGTATAACATAAACCAAATGCCAGTGAAATCACTACTGAAAATTACAGCACAGAAACATGACTGAATACATGAAACACTGATGTGCTTAACTGCTTGTGAAGGGGAAAATTTTAAAAAAGTCTCTCAAAACATTTGACAACTTGTATCTTGTCTTTGGGGCGTTTTGCTGGCTGTCCCTAGTCTTGCTGAGACATAGATAGAAACTAAAGCTGAGCGTGAAGAGGAGCATTGAGGAAAAAGTTATAATGTCATTTATGAAGTACTGCCCTTTCTATGTTTGCCAAGGGATAGCATCTAGTCTTCTACTAGTAAATATCCATTACTTTTATCATGCAGTGTAGAACTATGTAATTAGGAGTTAACAGTCTGATTGTAGTCAGCCAATTTCAAGTCATGAATCAGTGAAAAATAAGTATCAGAAGAAATAAGGCTTTAGTTGTACTGATATTTTTACAGCTTTATCCATTCTTTTAAATCACTTCAGCCTTAGTGTTAATGTACCAACAAGACATGTAAAAACAAGTCATTAGCATAAATTAAGCACTTTAGATTAGTAGAGATTTGTGAGACCTGCAAAGAAAAGAAAGGCTTTATAAATGTCTAGAAAGAATAAATTGCAAAAGAGTTTTGATTCATTTGTAAAAAAATACTTAATACTGTATGTTTTCCAGTTTAATCTGCAGGCAAAGATTAATCAGCTTTGATTTGGGAGGATACAAAAGCTGTGGCCAAGTACTGAAATTTCAGATGCCTTAGATTTGATTGTAATTAATAACTTAACCATAGTTTTTGATTAATTAACATGTACTGCACAATACAGACTGAATCCTGGAGTAGAGTTGTTACTGTTCCTCACACTGTGTACAACTACACCCCAATGTGCTTACCTCGTTCCTTTTCTCTGTTTACCCAGTTGATAGTCTTCTATGTGTGAGAAGTCATCCTCATTTCATAGTTCACTTGGTCAGTAACCTTTTGCCTGTGTGAGCTGGGGACTAAATCAGCAATAACTCGGATGTTAGAATAGCACTTATTCCAGGCTGTCATTTGCCCCTTTGATGCTTACTTACCTTGATGCCAGTAGTAATCATTATTTTCCTTCTATAATTAGTATAATGGAGCTGATTGCTGAAATGGAAAACAGGAGGCAGTTACAGAAGGTTTGAATTGTGTTGTCACACTTTCATGGGCAGACACCTTTCTTGGAGCTTTGATATTTCTTTGAGTTTGCCCAGAAATATGTTTGGTAAAAGACGGAGCAGGCATCTGGTCTGTATTTTCATGTGGTCCTGTTTCACCTTCTTGGAAATACAAAATTATCCAGATAGGTACTTTCTGGATCCCTGACTTGTTTTCTACAAAATGTGAATGGGGAAAATATAAAATGGTTTAATCAAAAATCTTTTTTAACTGGAAAATGTCAAACCAATTATATATCCAGCTGACCTTAAGTGAATTCCCAAGACATTATTGAAATAGAGGGAGGAAAACAGAAATTCTCAACAGAAATATTGAATGTTATGACGCAGCATCATTATACCTTTGTTTAATTGCACATTTACCACTTACATCTCTTGCAAATGTCGTCAGATTACCGTTTCACTAGATGCTTTTCCTTTTGAGTATCTACAGTGCTGAACTGAACAAGGGTGCAAGAGAAAAGAGCTTTTCATTCTTTGCACTTGGATTTTCTGCTGAAATAGTGACGCAACATCTGTAACATGTGGTGCAGTTAAAAGACCTCATATTCTTGGGGGTCTTGGTGCTTGCAGTCAGGTTGGAAACGGTAATGGCAGGCACAGCAGGGAACTGGGATTCAATATGCTGAATGAGAAGGTGAGTGTTTTAGCACAGCTGCCTCCTGAGGGTCAGGGGAAAGGAAAAGCCCTGTGGGAGGATTTTCAAGCACCACTGAGCTGGCACACCAGGAGTCGATGATTGACTTTAGAAGATCCCTGCTGTGCAAAGGATTGAGTGTTGTGGTCCCCTTTATCACTGGTTAGGCATTTCTTTTGGAGAAGCCAAAAATCGGAAAGTAGTGAAATAGCAGCAAAACAAATTAAAAAATGACCATCAAATAAGTCTCTCTTATGACAATGAGGTCTGGGGATTTGTTTCTGTTGCTAACAGCTGCATTGATTTGGCAGTTAATTTCATTAGAAATACAAAGTTTGTATAGCATTTATAAGATTCCTGTATGAAAAACTGATGATAATGATGCAGTGCAGGCTGAATGGTTGGTCTTGAAAAGGACATTAATTTGAACCTCAATATAAAGAGGAGATTGTATCTGGTATGTACAATCAGAAATACATAACACAGTTTCAATCTTAATATGTGCATTTCTTCACAGGAGTTCAGACGTGCACCACAGAATGGCACAAACTGGAAAGCACAGCATTCTGCTGAGATCCCAGTGAAAACACGGCTCAGCTCATGGATGGCTTTGCAGCTCCCATGGCAACAAGGAGGTGGACTGAAGATCCTGTCTGTCAGCCTGGCTCTACTGGCTGTTCTTGTTATGTTTTACTACGGAGGAATGAAAACAGAGCTGTGAACTGAATGGGGCTTTTATGAAAGCAATGGAACGGCTGTTTAGAATCTTCAAAAGGAACACTTTTACCAACAAATCTTTTTTAAAAAAAAAGAAAGAAAAAAAGCTAATATAAATTGGGCAATAATTTGTACTCACTCTATGCCTTTCCTGTCATTCAAAGGAGAGAATGTTAATAAGCTGTGAGGAGGCCTATCTTGCCAAAACCTGAGATCCTGAGTTAGTGGAACAGTTTGTTGCATCTTTCCTTTTGTTTTTTCCTAAAATGATGCAATGTTTGCATTACATACTCTTTTCATAATTGCTGTATCAGGTAAAATTGCATTAAGTTTATAAGAAATTTTTCCATTGAGTGATATTGGTCATCTTTTATGGGTAGGATATTTAAAGCTTTCCTAAAGATTTTGTTTGATGCAGTGTGATGGTTTGATATCTGTCGTTTTACGTTAGAATGAACACTGCAAGGCCATTAAAGTTTGTCATTTGTTGCTATTTATTTTGCTGTCATGTCTGAAAGAATTTTTGCCTGCCATCTTGCCTCTCTCAACTCCACAACGAGTTATTAGGCTTTGTTAATGCAACAAGAATTACTTTTAGATAGAAATAGTTTTCAAGGTGTTGGGTTTTGATAACTTAATGAGAAGATGTAGTTTTGGAGATAGAGTTCTGTTAAAAGATGGATTTAATACAGTCTTGGATTTAATGCAAGGTGCAGAGAACTACATGTGAATCTCTACTAGCTGTGCATTGGCTCAGTAAGACAATTATTACACTCTTAGTGGGGAGGTTGCATTTTGCACAATGAAAATTTACTTTCTCCAAGCCATTTTTGTCATGATAGGATCTCCACACCTCCTGAGAATGTGCTGATCAGTCAGGGACTGGACTGTGTGCCCAGTTCTTCTGGCACCTGATCACATGATACTGTTGGTTTGTTCATGCCTTGTCACCTTTTTGAATCTTCATCCGAACTTCCACTGAACTTCCACTTGCAAAGACTGTTAAAAATCATAAGAGCAGGAACTGCTGAGGTTTTGTTTTAATGTTTGTGTCATACCCAGATGGATCTGAGCTGTCTTACATTAGATTGTTGTGGTTTAACCCCAGTAGGCAGCTAAGCCACTCCCCTGCAGTGGGGTGGGGGCAAGAATCAGAAGAGTAAAAGTGATGAAATGCATGGGTTGAGGTAAAGACACTTAAATAGGTAAAGCAAAAGCTGCACATGCAAACAAAGCAGACCAAGGAAATAATTTATACATTACTTTGGCAGGCAGGTGTTCAGCCATTCCTGGAAATGCAGAAGAGGCCTTGGCTCTGTGCAAGCCCTGCTCAGCAACAGCAAATCCAAAACGTAGCCCCACAGCAGTTGCAGTGAAGAAAATTATCCCAGCCAAAACCAGTGCACTGTCTTTACAGTGCAAAGGAATAATCCCTTAGTAAGAGTTCTTTGTGCTTTATAAACTGGAGATTCATAATAATTACACACAATTAATCAGGAAGTTCCACCATGACGTTTTCAGCACAGCCTGTAAATTATAACAACAAATGTAACTGTCTTCAGGAAATCAGCTGTGTGATGGCTTGGATATTATATTTCTTATACCAACCACTGAAGGGCATGAGCCAAGACTCTGTGCTTGTGAGTTAAAAAAAAGAAAAACAACAAAAAACCAACAAAAGACAAACATGCCCTTGATTTGCTTCTGTTTGTTGGGGTTTTTTTTTTTTCCTCAGGCTTTTCTGTACAACAGGAATATCTAACGATCAGTAATTTACTTTTTTAATAAATCTGAGAAATTCTCAAAAACACCCCACCAACTTGACTCTGGGAGTTGAAATTTTCAGAAAAGTACCACAGATTGCAAGATTCTCAGGGAAACTGTGGATTGGCAAAATCATGATATCCGAGCCAAATTTTCACATGTGATGGGAATAATCTATGCAGATATGTTCTGTGCCTCTAGCATTATCTCTGTCAACCACTCTAGCTTATCTAATCGTGGCAATTACAGACTCATTGCATCAGCTATTACGGAGATTTACGAAGCTTGTGATTTAGATTCTGTGCATCGTTGACTTTAATGGGACCAGCTTATTTTCTTAGAAATAGTGCAATATACTGAAAGAGGCCAAAGAAGACTTTGTAAATGACATTGCCCGCAGTATATTCTGAAACTCAGCTTTAATCTGATAAGTAGGAAGTGTTGTTTGTCACATATTTTGATGCCTTCCTTTAGATTTTGAGAGGGATTTTTGACACTTTGTGTTGTAGGGAAGTACTGTGTTTGTCACTGTCTTCTGTTTATGTACAACAAAAGCTTCCAAAGCCACTGAGCTGAGCAAATCAGTTCTGGTCAAACAGCTCACCTGGACCAAGCTGGGACTGCCTGGGGCTGCTGGAGCAGCTTGGGAAACCTCAGTGAGTGTGGAGTGAACTCTACAAGTACATCTGCCTCATGGAACAAGTTGACCTGAACATAACTGATCTGTGATTTTTGATTCCATTTGGCTCCTTGAATGTTTCTAACTGCCCTGCCAGGCAGCATTTTTAATTTTTACAACATTATGTTTGAGACCTACTTCCACCAAGTATTCCCTTTCTACAAGCCATCAGGGTGGGTGAGAAATCTGCTGCACTCCAACTTAATGAGGTTTTTGCAGAAGTTACCTCACAGTCAATTGATCCCACTTTTACACGTGCTGAACACAGTCATCACTAGAGAATGTGTCTGCTAATAAGCAATCTACACTCAGAGCAATCACAGCAAAAAAAGAATATCATTTCCATTTTGTTACCAAGAAAGCCTCAACTGTTTTTCTTAAATGTTTGTGGTAGCTCTGAGTTCTCTTTGGCTGTTTTCAGTGAGGAGTCTTGCAAACTGCAGAACCCTGAGCAGCAAAGACATCTGAAATCTCTTGTGAACAACGTTAAGTACACGTTATTTCGTACTTGTGCGTTTTATGCTGGAGGACTTTTCCCTTTAATCTTTTCATTGTAGCTTTCTAGTAATGGTATACTTATTTTGGAAAAGAGTATGAAATAGCAGAAGCGTTTTATGTAACACTTGTTCTATAAAGCAAGAGAAAGAAGAAAAAGTGCTTTCTGAGGAGACTTACATCTGTTACATCATTCCTTGCACATCTCTGAACATCTGACAGCTACTGGTAATCTAGTTTTGCTCCCCAGTTCAACTTCCCGTATAGAAAGCTGGAGTGATTTTTGAATAACAGCAAATAATATCTGAAGTGGCAGCAACTGGCAACTCTGACACTGAGCTTGGCTGTGGCCATTACCCAGAATCCTCCTGCTCTTCTTGAGAAGCAATTACAATTTCACAGGTTGGAATTAAAATTCCCTGCAGTATGCAGGAGAGTAACTGCAACTGTCAAAGTGATTTCAAGCTGCTAATCTCTCACTGCTCCAAGAGTGAAAATAGAGCCCCTCTTACCCAGGCACGGAGCTGACAACTTAAAAACTCCAGCCTTCCACTACGTTTAAATACATATGGAGAGTGGCTTGATCTGCTCACAGAGGATATCTGTAAAGATGTTATGTCTATGAACATTTGTGTGTTATTAACAAGTCTATCTTTTTTAACTTTAAGACGTGTGTAACTTCAGGGACTAAGACGACTATAAAAGAAATCTTATGCAAGAGCTCTGACAATTTGGAGCAATGAGTAGGCATGAGCCTGTTTGTGTGAGGCTTATTAAAATCTTTATTTATGTCTTCTCAAACATATATTTTTTTGCTAGAAAAATTGCTTGTAACTTTCCCAGATTTTATTTTCACATTTTTCTATCTCACATTATATTTTGTGTGCACTGGGTTTGATTGTATAGCTAGAAACAAAGACCATTTAGAAATTAAAAAACAGAGGTAAAAATTGAGGGGCTGTAAAACTAGGGTGCAAAATGAAAGATATTAAAAATATTAGCAAAAGCTGCAAAGCAAGTTTGATCTAGGAGACACAGACCACAGAGTTAGGGACTGGCTGCAGAACACCATTTGATTTGTTCACAGGCAGTGTTCATCCACTAGATAATTAAAATCAGAGTCATTGCTGGAAAGTGTTTGTGCAAATATCATTAAATGTCTTTCAGTTCCATATTTGATTCATGCATGCTCTTAACATTCAAGTGAATGCTTTTTTTCTTTAAATGAAGGTGCTTCCATGGCTGGTGGAAGGGAGATGAATTGTGAATACTTTATTTTCATTTTAAGAAGCCCAATAGCAAAAAAAAAGAAAAAAAAAAATCATGCCACTGCACCTGCTGGTATCCCAGAGTTTGTTAAATCCCACTTGGGAAGTTGTGGTTATGCACTTGGATCATTAATGCTGTCCATTCATGTCCCATGAATGAAGGAAGAGTAATATTTGAGTATCCTTTCAACAATCTTTATTTTGTTGGAAAATATTTAGCAATTATAGCCATTTTTCTTAAAAAGTGGTCTTAACATGATGTTTTATAGAGAACAATCTGCCCTGCATGGTTTGCTGAATGCTGGTTGTAGGTAATAGGGTGAATTTCCATGTTGGTGACCTGAGTGTGATGCAGATTTGTGCCTACAATTTGCAATGCTTTAAACGTCCCATCTGTCTTTGTGAAAACAGGCTAGTTCTGCTCAAGTGAACATAAAATATTGTGTCAGCTCCCTTCCTGGGTGGTGTTTGTAGGGAGTGGTGTACAAATGTTAGCTGGCAATGGGTTACAGATTACAGGAGAAGCTTGGAGATGATAAAACACCAAAAAAGGGCCATGATTATTTGGCACATAGTAAGAGTTGGGGATCTGAGAGAAATTAATGTGATAAAATGATGACATGATGGGAAATTTGACTTTCCATGGTTAGGATATCATTACTGTATAATCTGAAGAATAAAACTTTTATGGTCCTTGGAAGGCTTTGCTGCACAGACACCTTTCCCAAGTGCTCATAACTGTTGGGTTACTGTGCTGTGTTGGAGCAGTCTGTTCCACCACACTGGTACCACAGCCAGAGAAAAGCAGCCCAGCTCACCTGGCCTCTGGCTGTGAGCTGGGCACACACAGTTTCATGGACGGCATTCCAACTCCATCACCTCTCACCCTGCCTTGTCAGTGCATTGCATTTTTTGCTGCTTGGGAGAAGAAATGGGTGAACTGTGCCTGCAAAGAAACTTACTCAGTCCAGTGGCATTCAGTAAATAATGCACGCTCTTTAGTGGTTGCAAGCTTCAACTGTTTGTTTGGGTTTGAAGTACCTCCACTGTGAGCTTGCATTCTCTCTTACCCTTTCTTCCAGCTGCTTCATCAGCTCATTTTGTTTTATGGAAGATGACGTCTCTTCAGATAGGTAAATATTAGTCTGAGCAAGGTGGCTTCTTCCCTGAAAACAAGAATGCTGCCTCTCCAGTGGAGCTGATTTGCCAGAGGTATCAGTGCTTGGAAACCATTGTGTTACAGTGTCTGTCCTTTTACTGTGTAGTGTCTGTCTTCCAGAGCCTTTGGGTTATGTCAGAAACTCCCATTTGCTAATAAGCAGGATTAAAAGGCCTCTTCCGCTGTGCTGTGTTAGTTTTGATCTTGCAAACCCCAGAAATGCCGTAATTCAGAGCAAGAGATAAAATACATCACTGATGTCAGCTGAACATATTAAATTTGATATCCACTAGTGGCTTTATGAGCTGTAAAAGCCAGTATCTTGAAATCACCAACTACAAGATGTCTGTACAAGAGACTAGAATGGGCTGTGTGCGACATGGTCTGCAGAGTGTTAGCACGAGACTGCAGGAGGAAACGGGAGAGCAAGTTACCAAGTCAGCTCTACAGATAACCAGTAGCAGAGAGAAAGATGTTCACACTCAGGGGACAGCTTAATCGC
Source organism: Dasyornis broadbenti (assembly GCA_013397935.1). Classification (NCBI taxonomy): domain Eukaryota; kingdom Metazoa; phylum Chordata; class Aves; order Passeriformes; family Dasyornithidae; genus Dasyornis; species Dasyornis broadbenti. The sequence goes on along the minus strand of VZRN01004542.1, from coordinate 1,647,961 downwards.
CAAGTATTATGGTAATATTAAGGAAATTTAGAAAAGAAAGATAGCAGCTTGGACATGCTGCAGCAGCATTAATTTGCTTCTGTCCTGCTTGGATTGTTTAGTAGGTGAAAAGGGCAATCTGAATGACATTCTCCAGCAGAAGGATAAAATAGAGCCTAACAGCACTTAGCAGCTTTGTATCTATGAGAAATAAATTATTCTGTACAAATGTGAACCTCCTGCGCTTCCATATCTCCTCCCTATGCTGCTCTGAAGAGACACCTTGCTTTGATTTGGTTTTATTTGGCATTTTTTTCTGCAAACACATATTCAGGTTCCCGAACCTTTTTTATCTGACTGAAATAATACTGAAAAAAATAATTCACTTCTGGTTTTTAAGTTCAAACTTGTTTGCATTTTGTTGTATGCCCTCTGAGCCTGCGTCAACCAGCATCTTATTTATAGGGGGGTAGAAATAATTTTTATATTGATTTGAAACTAAACTGGAAGTTTTCAGTGGGTTAGTGAAGTACTGCTAGGGGTATGAAGAAAATTAAGCTTAGCTGTCAATCAATTTGATATATTTACTGTCTCTATCTACAGATTTGCCAGTACTGCATACTAAAAATTGTTGAAGCTAACTAATCTAAATCCACTGATAAATTTCTCAGTTTCTACCAGTTTATAGTGTCATTAAAGTCAGACACACATCTGATTTGATAGTCTTGCCCCAGCAAATATCTGCTGTAAGAATTACTGCTGCAGGACAGTTTTATACATTGCTCTCACCACGTCCTCCACAGCATCTGCAGTGCAAGAAGAAAAACAAACGATAAGCAGCAGATAAAAGGCAGTTCCTAAACTTTGTAAAGGAGCAGCTGTCTCGAGCCTCAACACAAATACTCATGAAAGGATGTGGTAAAGTGTAGGTTCTGAGTTCAGAAAGTTTGTTCTAGGGTAGCTATCAGCTGTATTCCAACATAAGAAGTTTTCATGCCCTGATAGAAGGATGGAGGACCTCTTCTCTTCCCCAAACCCACAACAGCAGTTGTCCACCACTGTAGAGATAGATGAGTCTTACATACACATTGTATGTCAAGCAGCAGCAGAGCTTCCAGGGCCAGCCCTTTGTCACCTGTGTTTCTTTCCATAGTCTTTGAAAGACACTTCCATATGTCCTGCAGCAGCCTTGTATTTCTGGTGTCCTTTAATGAGCTCAGAAGCTCTGGTGAATATATTCTGCAGAGATCCAGGATTACAGCTCTGGCTTTCTGAATCACAGCAGGGAGAATGAGCTATTTTGGCCTTTCATATCAAAGTTGTTGTCATAAGAGGGTTCAATAGTATATTTCCTGTTCTTGCTGCATACAGTGCTGCAAAAGTTGAGTCATCAGCATATAAATACTTTCTTGGCCTCAGAATATCTGGGGGGTTTTTTGTGTGTTGATTGGCTGCCCATTTCATTTCTCTTTCCACACTTATTGACTCATCTAAGAATAATGAAATTGGGTTGCTGCCAATCATACTTCATATTGCTCCAAATGTAGGAATGCTAAGGCAACTCATAAATACTGTCTTATCTGCCAGGAAATCCATGAAACTGAATTTCGATTCATTCTCGTTCACAGCAGTAGCTTGAGCAAAAGACCTGGGATAGTTTTGGTAATAAGGTCTGATGGACAGTCTTGTGTCTCTCATGTGCTTGTAAGCAAAGAAATTAAACGAAAGTCTGCTTCCTGGAGAGAACAGGTTTTATTCTGTGATCTGGAAATGTTTATCAATCTGTCCAAACTCACTTGACAGGTAGAATTGACAAGGTCTCCTTGCTTTAAAAGAATGACAGTTCTCTAACTAGTCTGATTTTCTAATTGTCAGAGTTCAGTTATCTAGACATGCTATTCATGTTTCAGGCAGTAAGAACAAGCTGGTGTGATGGCCAAAGAAAACTTCTCTTTTTTAAGACACTTCATAGTTGGTTGGATAGCAAAAATTTTGGCCTTATGGAAGAGGAAGGCTATAGACATTTCTTTCCATACCTTGTAATTGTCAATATGGGACAAGTTTTAAATACTACAAAGACCTAAGCAAAGGAAGAATTTTAAATAAAGTACTATATGTGCAGTTGTGCAGCATGGTTTTAAAGTAAACGACACTTATTTAAGAGTTAAATCCATGAGAAGTCCAGTTATGGTGGTTTGCTCACTTTTCTCTCTCTCTTTTTTTTTTTTTTAATGTTATGATTCCTCATAGTTCTTGGCAGATGAAATATTTTCATTTCAAAACAGCATGGCTGCGACGCACATGGTACTCTTATGAAAACGAATTTTGAGTCACAATAGTTTCTATAGGCTGAAATTAATTTCCCAGAAAGGAGGATGAATATGGCAGCCTCAGGAAATGAGTACAGGGGCCCAAAGAGATTTAAAACTAAGGATGCTGCCTTTCTGTCCTACGTGCTTCTGTTGACAGCTCTTGCTTGCACCAGCAGTACTGCCATGACACTGCCTGAAGGGAAGTTTGGGTGGCTCATCTGGCTGAAACAGTGTTTTGGTGGGGTTCATTTTGGGCTGGCTCATGATGCTGCAAGCATCTTTGCAAGGCAAGGGCTGATTTACATTGCCTTGAACTGCCAGAGAGGATTTTGTGAATCTTACAAGCTCAACTGCTCTTGCTGGTCATGCTTTGGAAAGGTCCTTACTCCACCACTGTATTTCCATTCCACAGTTATAGTAGCATGCCATTGACACGCAAATATGTGACTGAAAACAGATCACTGTTGTGCAAGCACTGTGGAGCAGAGCCATGAACTTCTCGTTTGAAGACTTCCACACAGCTTCAGAGGTAGGGTTTGCTCAGGAATTGCAGAGCCAAGATCACAGCCCATAGGGCAGGCAGAATGTTGCTAAACTACAGGGTTTACTGCAGTGATCTTTTCTGATTAGCTCAGGATTAGTGGATGATAAAGGACATATAAGTTTACTGTCAACCTGTCCTCTCCCTTAGGCTAATAACTCCTGTTTGATATTTAGAGGTACCTACCTAATATGACTTTTTTTTTTTTTTTTTTTTTAATTTGAAGTTAATTTTCTTTTTT
>VZRN01004542.1:1588802-1643129 GCA_013397935.1 Dasyornis broadbenti | reverse complement strand
GGATGGGATGGGATGGGATGGGGTGAAGCTGGGCTGGGGAGCCTTTCCAGAGGACTGCACAACTCTGCAGGAGTCTGGGCCTAGAGTGAGGCTGAAGGTAAGCTGTGGAGGAGCATATAGATTTTTTTATTTTAGTGCTATCAAGAAGAAGATTCACATTTCCATTTTAAAAATGGGAGTTGCCATAGGCATAAGGGCATATCTAGCAGCCAGCAGGCTGATCTGATATTACAAAAAGGCACAGCAGTGCTGGTGAGCTGGTGATCTTTGCTTTGGCTGTTGCTGGTGGTGTTCTGCATTAAGCTGAAACAGTTCTTCACAGAAGATCAGTGATTATGGAATTTTGGCAGACTTCTAAGTTACTTGTGATCCAAATAGAAAATAAAAAATCTTCCTGATGTATTTTATATCACTGCCTGTTTCTCTGACCAAGTACTTTGTGGTACAGCTTTCTGCTGTCCTTGAATTACACAGATGGCTTCTGCTGTGTAGTGTCCTTCATAATTAGCTGTCCTAGAACTGGAGGAAAACCATGCTAAGAAGTTTGGCGTCTTAAAATGCCATATAATCGCTTACGATTTTGGAAGGACAGTCCCCACCCCTCAACTTCCACCCTTAGCCTTAGGAGGAGAAAAGCTTCTCTCTGTTGTCCTGCATCTTCTGCAGTGAACATTCCCCCTTCAGCTGTGTCTACTAGAAATGGCACTTTGCCAATATCTGGGACCATTATTGACTTTTATATTGCAGACAATGAAAAATCACTCACAAACAGACTTCATTGTTATGGTGGTTGTTTGGTATCTATGTAAAACACAGTTGAATGAGTTCTAGTGACATGTCAGTGTCTGCACTTAGCCTGGGACTCTATAGAAAGTAGTTGCAGTGGGGGATCCCTGTCAGAATGAAACAATTTTGATGACAGGACTGAGTGGGATCTTTTAATTCCACTGCAGCAAAGTGGTTTGAGGACCTGCTTCCCTCTTATTCTGAAAGAGAATTTATCTGACTCAAGGATTCCTACAGCAACTGCAATCCTGAGAGAGTGAGGGAGCACCAAAACTGTATGCAGAGTTAAATTTCTTTAAATACTAATTTATCCATGTTTTCAGATACATCTACTGATCTCATATTTTTTAGCCCACCAGAAAGGGCATATTTTCATAATTCTTCTTTGCAGATAGCCACTGGAGTATAGAATTGTTTCTAATGCATGTTTTGAATGAAAGATTAAACCCTTTTCTCCCTGTAATTTTATCAGTCTCGTTGTTTTAATTTATAAGATCACTACAGACAGATTTTTTTTTTCCTAAGGTGGATTTCCTGGCCTTTCTTTAAGGGCTTGGAGGAAAGGCAAAAACAATTCATATAAGAGAATGATTTTCATTCCAGTAATGTTGATTCACTTGGCTTGTAAGAAGAGCTTATTTTTTTGTTTGCTTGGAAAGAATGAATATCAACACATAAATAATCAGCTGAGAACTAGATTTCCAGGAGGAAGAATTTTCCTAGTCACTTTTCTGTTAATTCAAAGCAGTATCTTTTAAAATTGATGCAACTCACAGCCTTATGATGATCACATTACTTTCCCTTAGGAGTAAACACAGACCAAAGTGTCTGCTTAGTTTCCAAACTAGAGAGGAATTGTTGCCTCAGGTACTCAAATTCCCACAGAAAAAAGCTTTCCATAGCTCTTGTAGCTGTACATACCGAATGTATCAGTACCTGGAGACTTCCATGCCAACTTCTGCAAAGTACTACAAACTGTTCTTCAGAAAGACATGGAAAAACAATTTACTGGACAAGCCTCCCAAAAGTGCTTTTTTCAGACAGTCTTTCACCTAGCTAAAGTACACAGGCTTGATGTGCTATAGCTGAAAGAAACTAACCACATCATATAATTTCTGAACTGTTTTTCCCCTTCTTTTCACTCTTGGAAAGATCTGTAGCCTAACAGGACAACAGAGTTGACCCTTTCTTCAGACCCCATTGCAGTGCAACACTGAACTCTCCTTCTGGAAAATCCTCTTGGGCTAATACATTGCAATCCCACTTTTCAGAATTTGCAAAACCTAATGTATTTAACTTGTTAACAGCATCCCACAGAATCTGAGGTCCCAGGGACAATTTTTGTCCTTCACAGCTCAGGGATTTTGTAAAACCCAACAAAAGTAAGAGATTTGTCCAGGAGGAAGGCCAGGGCCACTGATCACAGACATCATCTGCACCATTATCTCTGTCAGCAATATAACTTAGTTTTTAATCTTACATTGGGAAGTGTATTGCTTACATAATGCATAAGCCCTCAAATGCTTTCATCAAGTACCTCAGATGTCCCAGACTGCAAGCATGTTTTTGGGCTATGTACATCTATTGGCTTGTTTCTTTATCATAGTTTCATAACACTGAAAATAGATAGAGAAGCAGATTCATTTTCCTCAAACTGCTTGATGTGAGAAAATTATGCTTCTAGATTATGCTATTATAAAAGGTTGCTGTGACCCGGAGAGGTACTACTTAGCTTATCATTTTCCAAGTTTAAAAGAATTAGCTGCCAGCAAGAGAAAGTTACTTTCTGCTTGCTTTTAAAGCATTTTGCAGAATGCAGTGCTGCTGGGTGTCAACAGACTTTGGATGCTACACAGGAACACTTAAATAAATACAAGTAACCAGTCATCACACTGGCTTCCAGATATTTACAGTAATAGTGCCAAAATCCCTCCTTCAGACTTCTATAACCTGATGAAGCAGGAAGTGCCAAGAATTTAGTAACTTAGAGGATAAGAAGTTGGAGACAGAAGCTACAAAGGAACCAAGCTTTACAAGCATGCCTTGAATGCACTTGGGGCAGTTGGGGGTGAGGTAGAGTTATTGTCTGTGCAGAATACCTGAACAGAATTGCTAGGTTTTGAGTCAGCAGAGCATTACCAGCTTTACATCTGAGGAATGTATTTTCTACCCAGACTGAGTCAAATGGAAAACCAACTTTAGTTTTGTAATAAGAATTGCCTGTGATTATTTAAAAAAAAAAAAACAAACAAACCAAAACCAGAGATCCTCCTGAGTTGTGTTTTCATAATGGGAAAATATTGGTCCTTTCTGGTGGTACTTGAAATTGGCCAGAGTCTCTTGTTCAGCTGTTTCTGGGCATAGTTCAGGACAGACATCCTTGAGGATGATTAAGCTAAAGAGTTTTTGTAGGTGTACAGTTGTCTGAGTTACCAGGAAACCTACTGTTCAATGCTAAAATAAAATCTCACTGCCAGAACTGTGCTGGAACATTCAATTTTTAATTACTATTAATTATAATTAAAAAAAAAAAAATCTGGCCTTAGACTTCAGCTTGCTCAGTGGGGCAGCAGAGGTTGAGGCCTATGCAGGGAGAATTGGTGTGATACTTTTTCCCTCGTTGTTTTGAACTTCGCGTTCATTTGCATGTGACATTACAAAGAATGAACATAAAATACTGCCAAGACATGACTGTAACAAATCTGCACCTACTTGCACATAAGGTGGTCAGAAGTCAAGCCCGGGAATATTTACTCCCTGCAGACTGTCAGTAGTCTGGCAAAAATATGAGTACACACCCTTACCCAGAATAATGTTAGGGCCTCAGTCATATTTAGCTGAACCTACTTTGGAAAGGGAAATACCTTGTGACATTCTTCAGTGGCCTCAATGGATAAATAAATAAAAGATTTTATGGAGCCTTCACAGTAGGGTATTGGCAACTGAGAAGGACCCTGAGGACTAGGCTGTATAAATTAGCCAAAATTGGGAAATTTTCAGAGCTCCATAAGGGATGAGGAAGAGGTCTTTCATCCACCCAAGTTTGTGGGGCTCTGAGGGAAAAAACCCTGCACCATGTGTAGCACAGGGAACAACCATCTCACATGAGTGTTTTGGGGCTGTATGTGTGCATCTTATAGTCTGGCCTTGTTGCATCAAGTACATTCCTCTGAATTGGACACTAGATGGTAATGGCTTTTATTATGCCAGCAGGTGATTAATTATGATAAATGTGCAAATTGTCTATTGTCTCAAGAGGCACTGTAGAGCCAAAAAGGTGCATGTGACTAAAAATATTCTGATTAAAGGTCTGCAGTAGTAATGAGCACTGCAGCAGTATTCCACACTGAGTCACTGAGAGCTGTGCTGTCAATTACCTGTGGATTAAGGACCAATGAGATTTGAACCAGATCCCTTATGGCCTGAGTGGAAAGCCCCTAAGGGTTTTGTGGCATTGCGTCTTACAAATGCTCTATGACAGATCTGTTTTCAATTCTTATTCTTTCTCTCTCTCTCTCTTTTTTTTTTTTTTAATTTAAAATTTTTTAAAAGAAAGTCAGACTTCAAAGTAACAGCCTAACTTGTTATTAATATGCCTTACAGTGTATATCCTATGACTTTCTTTCCTTGTCCTATCCGTTAGCCTTCACTGTAATTTCTGCACCTGGATGCTGGAGGGAAGGAGGTGGGGCAGGATGAGGGGGAAATAGATGATGCATGCCAGAAGAAAAAGTAATTGTGGTGGTAAGAAGTTTTAGCAACTTGGAGAAAAAATCCTTTCCCTCACAATTTTCCAACCTCTTTTGGCTTTCTTGTTAACCTTTCATTGTTATTTGTGTGTGTGTATTAAGCGCATAGTTATATGTAAAGAGGCTGATTCTTCACTTCAACGCTTCAAGGAGAACTCAGAACCACTTTGTCAACATAAATAAACTATTAGACTATCCACAACTGACATCTTTGAGGTCGTCTTCTGTAGCCAGAATAAATGTCTCTTTAACAGTACAGATGGATACTAGGAAAGCCAGCAGATGCATTGTAGCTAATCAGAAAGAGACTCAGCAGGGTAACTAAAATCTCTGCTAGAATTCATATTCCTTCATGGAGTTTAATTAAAGAGCTTTGTGTGCATCCTTTTGTTTTATCTGTTGCCAGTGTTTTGTCTCCTATTGTGCCAGTTCTTTCAAATAACCATCAATTTGCTGTGATAATCTACTGAGGAGAATGAGCAGCACTGTTTAATTATATGAAAATGATAATAAGCTTTGGCTGTCAAAGAGTTAAAGAGCTGCTGCTGGCCACTGGAATACAAAAGAGCTGGTGCCAAAGGGGCCCCTGGAAGTCTGTGGCACTTCAGACTTCATTGCTGAGCAGCAGTAACTGGCTTGAGCAAGCAGCAGGCCAGCGGAGCTTCCTTTGGGGAGAGATAACTGAATTATTGAGCAGCCTCCTAACAGCAGGAAGCAGAACAGGCATGGACAGATTTCTCTTTCACACCCCAGCAAAAATACAAGGCAATAAAAAGAAAGATCTCCTGTCCTACATAGGCACAATGCCTTTGGCATTGTACTCCATTCCTCATCCTCATGGCAGAAATTAGAGTTTGGGCATAACCAGGTGTCATTTGGTGCCATTTTGCTGCAGGAGAACTTGGGGGAATGAGGTTCTGGCTGCTGGGGAAACATGAGCCAAGGTGCAGATAACTCAGGTATGCTCATGCTCTACCCAAGAGTAGTGTGCATTCAAGTTTATCAAGAAATAACTCTTCTAAGAGGTAAAAACTTTCTGTTCTCAGACCTTTTTTCCAATCCTCTTCTTTCTTTTTTTTTTTCACCAAGAGATGAATAAAATCTTGTGCAACCTCCATATTTTGCATCCAAACTATTTACTCAATGAAGCTGTTGTTGTCTCCTTTCTGTTTTCTCTAGCTGGGATCATGCTGAAGAAAGCATGGGGCGGGGAACTTTGTGAAACGGGACTAGCACTGGATCCGAGGAGGAGAAATTGCTGGAAGCCCTATTACAGCGGAGAACCAAGAATTCAGCTCAATATTATGTGACTGACTTAGCATGTGCTTGGCATCCTGATTAATCACGGCACTAATGAACTCCCGAGGTGTATAGTGCCTGCAGGATCCTCCAGGCCAGCTCTCCAGGCATGGAGACACTTGGCTGAAACATGTACAGTGGAGCTGGTGAAAACATGTCCAGAAGCAGGGATGTCTCTGAAGGCAGAGAGATGTGACAGGGCCTGCCTTCCTTCTCTGTGGCCTGGCCACAGCTGTGGCAAGCCAAGGACTCCAGCACAATGGAGGTAAGCAGGGGCATGGTGTGTGACAGAGCAATGTTGTTACATGTTGTGAGGTGAACAGGGCTGTGATGGTGCCACTTTGGACTGACACTCCTGTGCCACTAACCCACAGAAAGTGGAACACACTTTGAGGAGCACTCTGGTTTTGTTGGCTGTATGTAAGGAAAACCAGTAAGGGAAGAGTTAGTGCTGAGTTGGTAAGAAATGCAGCTTTGCATTTAATGCAACATTCATCCTACAGGACACTGCGCTGTGTGTTGGTATTTCTGCAGCAGAAGAGGAGTGCTGGGATAGATAGTTTTAAAGAGCAAGGCTAAGGTAAGTTTACTTTAGGAGCATTTTACAGGTGTGGGACTACAATTGCATTATACAGGTAAAGCATTTTTATTGTTGCTGACAGTCTTTTAGACGCTGGCCCCTTGGACCAGGTCCTTTTTGTGTGATTTTCCAAATTTCTCACAGGAGCTAGTGAGCAGATGAGAGAAGAGAGATCTTCCTTTTGTCCTTCCTTCCTTTGCCAGCCTTCCACACTCTCCTCTGCAACTATGTATTCATTCTGTCCACAACAGGGTCGTTGACCCACTTTCCTTTGTGGCCCCTCCAGGTGCCACTGTCTGTACTCTTATATTTCATTATACAATATTTCATTATACTCCTTGCCCTTATCCTTCTTTCATCTCTGTGGGCACTGAAGCCAGACGGTGCTGTTCAGCCCCAGAGCCACAGAACTCATTTGGCACTGGCTCTTTTGTGTTCCAGTGGCAAGCCACAGCAATGCCTGTATGACCAAGGCACACTACTCTTTTTTTGTACTCTTTTTTGCATTAAGAGTGCCATGCACCTTCCTCATTAGGAAATATGTGAATCTGAATTACCTCCTCCTCTTTTAAGCTCACTCTTTTTGACATCCCTTTCATTTATAACCCAGTCTCCTAAGTTCATTCTGCATGCCTTCTATGCAATACATCCTTTTCTCTCTACCCAGACAACTACAACTTTGCTGTTATAACTTCAGCTCTTGTTATCTTATGGATCAATCACTGTACTCATCCTGTCATAAATCTGACAGATGTACCGTACCAATCCCCAGTGCTCCTGCAAAGATAACTTTCCCAACGCTTAAGTTTAACCCTGTTGTCTGTTCTCTGTGCTTTCCCACTGCCTTGGTCTTGAAACTTAAGCTACTTGTTTTTACTTCAAGGCTTATCATGACCTGTCTTCTCGCTACCTATAATCACCTCCTCAGTACTGAGGAGTTAGCTTCCGCCTCTATTAGCGCACAGTCCTGGTCTTCTTGGAGCACCCATTCCATTTATAAATGTTTTTCATATGTAGAAGGAGCATCCTGTGGAGCTCTGCAAAGCAGCTTCTTTTGGCTCTTAACATCCATTCATAAGGCTCTTCCTTTCCACACTGCCTCTCAAAAGACTTTCTGACTGGCTGCCATTTTCTTATTTTACTCCCTTCTCTGGCCATTCTGTCCCACCATTTTATGCACAGGCCGTGAATGATTTGGGACTGGGACTGTCACACTGTTCTGCCCAGGTACAGCACATAGCACAAGGAGAATGTGATCTGTGGGAAGGGCTTCTACAACACTTCGGTAGTAAACCCTTAAGCAGCAGGAATGCAGCTGTAAAAGCCAAGTGTTATAAATGTAATAATACAGTGAAATTGTCACCCTCCTCCTGGTGAAATCAGCAATCCAGAAGAAAAGCAGGGTTGCTGGTATCTTTATGCCCACACTCAGCTCATCCACAGTCAGAAGAGGTTCCATCTCTTTCTGCTCCTACCTGGCTGCTGGAAAGAATGGTGCAAGCATGCCTTCATCTATTGCAGCACAGATTCATCAGCTTATCTCAGATTGCTTTATTGGTGGTTCAGACTGGCAGGGCTGGGTGTGCACTGCTGGAGCCTGGGGGGCACATGTGGGCCTGCTGGGGTGCCTTTGGGGCAGTAAATCCCAGTAGTAGGTTGGTGGCAAACAGCCGGGGTGTGGGAGAGGAGGAGCAGCTGGAATGTCTTCAGCCCTTGCAGCTGCATGAAGTTTAAGTGTGTATCTACAGCACCACTGTACTTGCTGGTACTTCACAGAAACTTGTCCTTTTCTTTTGCAGAGACTCAGGAAAACGTTGCTGTCTTTCTATAGGATCTGAAATCCTTCATTATCCACGGAGTTTGACTAGTGTCACATTGAAATGAACTTCAAAGCAAATTCACATCGAAACTGCTAGAGACTTCATGTTTGCTTGGTTTTGATACAAAACATGAAAATCACCTCAGGCTAGCTGGCAATGCTTGTGACGAGCGAATCTTTTGGTGAAACAAGAGAGGGTTTCCAGTTAATGAAATCCTCCCCTCCCCACCCCCAATCCAGTGGGCATTTACATGGTTTTCTTGTGAACATTTCATGCAGCTTTGAAAATCAAATGCTTCCTTACAGGAAATGTTTTTTCTCTGCTGTGCATCTCTTGTGGCTGGCTGCCAAGAGATCCTGATCCGACACCCAGCTGTGCTTCTATGGCTGGCTTTTGTGACCGTGGAAAATCTTTTTATTTTTTTTTCACTTCTGCCTTCTCCATTTTCTTCTCTGTTAAATGTGTATAAACAAGTTAGAAATCAGAGCCTGTATGTTCTTTGCAGCCATACTGGACAGAAATGTGATAGCAAAAGGTTAGGGTCTTGCAATCTTAAAAAGCTTCAGAGAAATAAAATGGATAAACTTTTTGTTAGTCTGACAAAAATTGGTTTTTGTCAGCTAAGAACCATGCCATATTTCAATGTAAGTTAAAAGTAAGTGACAAAAGATTAATCCCATATTAAGTTTTGTTAAATGGGGAAGGAGATAAAGCTCATGCAAGGAATATGTGATGAAATCGATTTCCTTTTCTGGAAAACACGTTTTACTGGTATGTACCCATCTCTACTGTCTTAAGGCATTCTGAAGTAACAAGGCTGCAAAAGCAATCCATGTTAGCTTCAATTTGACTTTAATAATGGGGTAATTACTAATGATGGAATTTCATGTGGGCAGTTGTGTGAAAACCCAGAAGGACACCCTGCTTTACACTTAGCAACTGTAAAGCGTTGCAGTTATAAATATCAAAAAACAGAGAGGAAGGGGGCAGAAGGAACAGGAGCAGCAGGAGCAGGCCTGGCCAAAAAAAAAAAAAGCCAACCAAACAGCCCTTCATTTACATTCTGAAAGCAAGGCCAAATCAAATTAACAAGTAGAAGGACATTATGAAATAATGCCCAACAGGAACACATCATGGACTGCCATGTTAAAGTGGTTGTAGAGCCTGGCCTTGGCGAGCCTCCTGTACTCGTGGTGTCACAAGTGCGGCATCACCGTGCTGAGGACACAAGGGCTCAGCAGTGGAGGCTTTGGGTGGTGTTCAGGTGCATAGCAGGAGAAATTCATTTGGTCCTCATGGAGGTTTTTTTTTTTTGCACTTTACAAACCAGGAATTTGGCTACTATATAGAACAAATGCCTGTTTTGTTCTGGGAAACAGGTGCAGTCCTGAATAGACAAGAAAAACAATGCTCTGTGTTCAAAAATAACTTGGATATGATGGCATCTTTCTTAAGATAATCACAAGAAAGTATCATTAAAAATAAATATTTTTCCTTTTGATTTGTCATTATCATGATTTGGAATATTTAAGATTTGTGCTTCCAATTTCTCCTCATCTCTGCCAGTAGATTTGAGGTATGTTTCTTTTCTTGTTAGTGAAAGTTGAGGTTTTCTCAGACTGTGAAACTGGGTTAAGTATTTCCTGCTTTCCCAATCTATCTCTCCAGTCTTTTAGCTGGCCTGGACCAGTAGTTTGTGATTCAATTTCAGATTTCTGAAAATAATGTTTAAAAACGTTTGCCTCTTTTTTTCATGAAGATTTACTTTCTTTGTGTTTTAACAACCCATCTTCACTGTAGTCAGTACAACGTTCCAAATGGATGTTAGTTTTGAGTATTACTTCCCCATGCTCTAATAATAGCCTTTGTGGTCATAAGAGAAATAAAAGATCATTCTTAGCAGGCTGAGGATATTGGAATCTTCAAAACGAATTTGCACAGCCTGCCTCTTCAGTGCCCAGGAGGACTGCTGAATAGTTCTGCTTGAAGGCACAGCATCTGCGGAACAAATTCGTGAGGGGGGAAGTCCTGCCTGAAACTGCGCAATGAAGAAAAAAAAAGCTGTATCAGCCTCAGAACAGCATGTTCATTGATGTCTAATTCAATCAGGCTCATAGTTGAAGAAACCTACCAACCCAACAAAATTTTTAAAAAACACAAGAAACCCAACATAGCTGTGGACTATAATTGCTCCTATCTGTTAGGAGTTAATTTTTCCTTTTATCATGTCTTCTCAACTGTTGAAACTTAGTGGAAATAAATAGAAGTAGAAAAAACATTAGTATTTCAGAAAGGGCTCTATAGAAAATTTAGAAAGTCTTTAAAAAAAAAAAAAAGAAAAAGAAGGAGGTACCCTGTACATTGAGAAGCTGAACTTTCCATTTGAGAAGGCTGCTATGGCAACCTCAATAAGGAGTTTGGAGATGTCATTGATTAGTCTGGTGCTGACTGGTCATTTTTAATGTGCTGTATTGTACTCACCTGTGGCCTTGGGGCGCATCAGCTGCAAGACTGGCAGGCTCTTTACTTGCTCTGTTCAGGCTGCATGGCTGGGGTAGCAAACCTGTGCTTGCAACTCCCATCATTTTGCTCAATAGAAATGTTGTGGTACTTTGTGATGGTCAGGGAAGCTTGGGCTGGAATTGCCACTGGAGTTCTGCTGGGTTTTATGTCAGGGTTCTTGTGGTTTTATCCCTAATTCCCAGAAAACCTTACAAAATTTGTTTTAACAAGGCGAGTGAGCTTTCTGAACAGCATCTCAGAGATGCCCCCATTTCCTTGGATCTCAGCACCATGGGTATTTGTATGGGGACAGAAGTGCCATAGCCTGTGGAATGAGTCTGGGAACTTGCTTAGCTGGGATAAGAGAAGAGCAAAGGGAATTCTTTGACAGACAAGGACGACTTAGAAGAGTGTTAGAGGAGCTCAGTTTTGTAGTTGTTCCCTTCTGTAATTGCATCATCTTTCCTTGTGAGCTCGGATGACTTCAGAATCTTCTTCACCAAACCCCAGTACCTATCACCTAAATTTATGAAGATATTAGCTTGCATTTTCTTGAAGCACATTTCTGTGACTTGTGGTTGCCAAGAAACTTGGCAACACTGCTGAAGTGTCTACATAACAGTTCTTTCCTTTCTTTTGAAGTGAATTAGCAAAAAAAAAAAAAAAAAAAAAACAAAAACAAAAAAAAAGCTAAACCACACATAATTACTTTTTACATTTTATAAAATCTTATGATTTTAGAGAGATTGACTCATGATCTTTGAATGCAAGGAGTTGGCAATCCTGCTAGAAGAAGTGTTAAATCCCTTCAAGATTTGCCCTGCTCATCAGCTTTATTTCACAAAGAACCATAGGAGAGGCAATATACTTATAACCAAAAAATTAAGCTCATGCAAAAATGTCATTAGATGCTCAAAGTGATGTATCCTCTCCCTGAAAGAATTTTGACCTGAGAGTGATTATGTTAATAGCCATATGTTACATATGAATATGTTACCTTCCAAGATCCAGAAAAAAAGCTATCTTTGAGCATCTCTCTCAAGATGAAACCATGCTATTGGAAAGTCTTCCGTTACCTTGTGCTGAATCATATTAATTGGAAGAGTGATAGCATTTAAACTGTGTTGTTCAAATGTCACAGCCCATGCCTACCTGGTTTGGATATTGTTTCCCCCTTCCAAAAATCTGAAGGAAGTGCAGAAGTATTTTAAACTAAATATTGGCCCCTATGTGTGTCGCATCACTTGCACTTCTCCCCCTTTCCACCAACACAAAAAAAATCTTATCTTTGTGGTTTATGTGTGTTCTTGTGGTATTTTCTCTTGCTATTAGTCTAGTTCTACCTTTGTGAGGTATGCTTATGCCTCTGGGACAGAGTAGAGGAAGAGGATGTGTGAAATTAGGCTCAAAATGATAAAATGATAAATATTTATGTAATGTGTATTTAAAATCACTCAAAATCAAGAAATTATGTTACCAAATCACAAGGCAGCAGTGCTGTTTCATGCTAAAAGAGCTGTGTTGGAAGAAAATATATCAGAATTGGATTTTCTGTCAAAACCTTACTTGTTTCTAGACCCTACCACCCTTTGGACAGAACATAACCATTTTAATGATATGGTAAAATAAATACAGTTGGATGCTACTGGGGCATTTTCAGCTAAGTCTGTTTTGCCAATGGGAGAGGTTTATCATGAGACACAGAGTAGCTGGGATGTGTAGGATATTACCTGTGTTGTACGAAGAAGGGGCTTCCTGCTGTGGAAGCTGTATTGTGCCTTAGAGGCTTGTACGGTGCCCTCAGCTAATGAAATGAAGGCTACTTCTTCTGAATGAGCTCTAGTCAGCATAAATGGGTAAAAAGTGTATCTATCACAAACATATTTCAACTTCCATTAATAAAAATTTAAATGGTTTAGAAGCTGGGTCACTACTTAATCAGAAATGCCATGGAAACAGCATCAGCTTTAGTGGAAATGATGAGATCATAGAAAAGACCTTTAAAAACAAAACTGAATGGTTCTGTGAATTTCTTGACTGCACTTAATATTTTTAATCTGAAATTAGCATTGAAAATATCTGTTGCCCTGGCAGATACCAGGAACAGGCTCCTGACATGGTGGGTAAAGCAAATGTCCTTTGCAAAGGCAAAGCTGTGCCATAATTTTTCACCATGTGTGCAGACACACATTTAGAATGTTTTGTATTTGTAATAATAGTTGGCACCACTGTAGAGATGACCTCAGATTTGACAGGGTACACAGACTCATAGGAGGATTGGGAAAGGATGGCAGAAGGTAGCCTGGCCTTCACATGCAACTCACATGGGCCTCTCTGGTGAAGTGTTTATCCTTGATGTCAAGTCAGCACAGGGAGGGATTAGAGGCCTGCAGAGAGAAACAACTTGCCTCCCCCTGAAGAAATTGCCAAAAATGTAATGCAGGACAGAGACTTCTTGGCTGGGGCTCATTTTGAAAAGGCAGAAACAGGCCAGGCACTCAGCTGTTCACAGGGATGCTGAAAACCCCTTCCCTGTGCCTACTGTGGGAAAAGGCTGGGTAGGAACACGCATGCTGAGGAGCAAGTGTGGAGTCTGCTTTGCTACGCACTGCATCTGTGCTGGATTGGAGCTGCAAGGCTTTTATCTTTCACTTCAAAAAGTTTTTAGTGAAAGCTCCAGTGAGATTATGTTACTTTACTTTATGTGGGCTAAAAATAATTTTTGAAAGAGCCTGAAATCACTTCACGCGCTCTAAGGAGTGTGGTAAACATGATGGGATACTGTGCAGGCCCTTGGCCATTTTGTGTTTACTGCCAGTGAAGACCCTTGGCCACCCTCAGAGAAACAATTTCTGTTAAGTGGTCCATTAAGTGCTGTAGTCTGATTAATGAGGCAGACTTATTTATTGTCACTGGAACTTGACCTGGAAGCTTATTTTAAAGGAAAACTGCAGTGGAAAGTTATCACACTTTGTATAGGTACATACTAAAGAAATAAGGCCATATAAAAATGAATTTTTATTAGTATAGCTACCCTCTCTTTCACAATTCCCATAATAACCGTGACCAGTCTGAATGACCTCCCAGTGGGTCTTTTTATTGATACTTCCCAGCAGGAGTTTCAGTCTGATAAGTAGGTCAGGATTCAGTTGGTCTGGTTCCCATTTGAATGCATGACAAAACAGGAGGATTTCAGCTTCACTGTCAAAAAGGTTCTTCTCTTTCATGTTCAGGTTATCTAATATCTAGAGGGCAGGTGCAGGGGTAAAAAAAACATCACAGTGGGGAGAAGGATATTAAGGAAAAGAAAGTAGCAAAATTTAATCCGCTTAGTGATAGCATGACCAATGACTCTGTAATAGGTACTCTGCCATTTCCTGTCTACCACAAAGTTGTCCTGCTGCAAATAGTTCTTAATGTCCCAAAATATTTTTTAGCCACCTTTAATTTCTGAAGTGATCTCCCACTTATCATCGTAGCACTATCTTTTTGGAGTGGAAGAGAGGGTGTGTTGATGCATTCTGCCCTCCTCCACAAAAATGCAGAAGGTCCAGGGGGCAAAACTGAACTTGCTCTGACAATTCCTGCTTCTCCTTTTTCTCCACGTGCCTTGTCCTGGGAAGGGAGCTCATGCAAATTTCCCAGTGCCCCTCTGGCACTGGGAAAGGAAATTTAATCTAATTTACTAATTCACCCATAGGCTTATGATGAATAGAAAATGAAGAGGTGTGTCATCTTGTCCAGTGAAGTTGAGGGTGATGAGCTGAAACCAACAAATATATTACAGAGAATATATCAAGCTGGACTAAAACCAAATTCTCATTGGTGAATTATTAGTCCACTGTTCATTATGATGTCTAGTTTCAATCCTAATGAGGTGGAACTTGATGAGATAATTACTTTGAACTATAGGATTCTGTTTGCCCACAACAAAAGCTTATAATATGGTATCATCTTATCAAGCCTTTCCCTTTTTCTCAAAAGTTATTAGTTTTCTTTTAAATGGGATGTTTGTCTTTTCTCATTTAATGAAAATGGCATCTTGACTGCATATATCTGGTACCTATCAGGATTTATGTAAGGTTAACCACCATCTGCAGACAGTTTCCTACTCAGTCTGGTTGAGAAGAATCTCAAAAAAGAAATGTTGAAAGGATATTTACAGGCAAATCTGGCGCAAAGTTGGTGCCGTGTGTATTGTCTGGTACCAAAAAGATGAAATGAACTGGTGTTATTGGAACATTTTTTGAGTCAGGCGTTTCACACAGCATGGACCTGTATTATATAATTTGCACAAGGTGGGTTGCAGCATATGGAGGTTGCAGGTTCAGCTAACTGGCAACAGCACTGGTGCGTGGACACCTCAGGTCCCTCTTGCATTCCACCTTTGCTGACCATTTGTTTCAGCCTAGAATACAGAAGCATTTGTGAACATATGGGTGAAAGAGTTCCTGCATTTTATTGCTTTGTCCCATGGTGTTAGGATGTGTTTATTTCACTGGGCAGTTACTCAGAGTTATAGAGGGTTTAAATCCTTTTTCCAAATAGGAAGTTATGTACTGGTTGAACCTTGTCACTTTGTTCAGGAACCTAGAACTGCTGGATTTGCCATCATTTGGTCAGGAATAGGGATGAAGGAAGCTGCTTTCAGACTAACAATAACAGAAGGATTTTTAAGTGGGTTCCAGTCTCAAGGATGCAGCAATATGTTCTAGAAAGAGCACAAGACAAGCAGTTTGGTATCTGCTTATCTTCTTTTCCACAAATATCACAAAAATTGGATGAGGCACTAATTTTACTCTGACCAAAGCTTCTTAGTTAAAAATCATATCGATACAATACAAATCTTGGGGGGATGTCAAAGGGCCAAATATGCTCCTATTTTCAGAGAGTCTAAGATTGAAGGAGCTCCAGAAGAACTGTGTTTATTGCAATCAAGTGAGATTCATTGAGGAAATGGGAGGCTGTGTTGAAATGTTGTGGAACTAAGGAAAAATGAGGAAAAGAAGCAAATTGGATTAGTAGTTAGGATGAAAACAAAAGGAATTATCAAGTACTAGAATACAATCTTGTGCACTTTAAGACGTGAGGTGGAAAGATGAAGGCACATATTTCTTCCACTCATTCATATCTCACACCACTAATGGCATTAGAACAGAACAGTGGCTTTGTACTTTGAAGTCCTTGATTTTCTACACAGAGACACAGAGAGGGAATGGACCAACTCCATAATGAGACCATAGGAACTGCCATTCTGGATCAGACTTTCTATCTTGCCTCCACATCACTTCTTGGCCTTTTAGCCAAAATCTAATGTAATATTCATTCTTTTCGACTTAAGGCCAGACCTATCTTCAGTTTGGGGTCTCAATACTGCATGGGTGAGAGGAGCAGAAGGTCAGCTTGGAGCTTTCTTTGTGCCTGGACATAGGAATGCAGTGTCCCCATGAACAGGGTGATGGGAGGAGTGAATACTGGTGAATGCAGCGACAAAAGGTTGCAAGCAACGTGAGTATGCAGCAATATTTCTCAACAGCATTTTCCCAGGCTCAACTGACTCACAGTTCAAGGACTGTCTGTGCCAAAGCAAGTCTTTGTGCAAACTCTTTTCCAGGAATTTTCCAGATTTTTCTGAGCCAGGTAAATTTTAACATTCTGTGGCAAGGAGAGTGCAGTAACCTCCTCAACACAGTGTGTAAAGAAGCATCCCTTTCTCTTGGCTTTGAATCCCCCTACCTGACTTTTCCATTTATGTTCCCCTACTTCTTTTTTTTGGGGGGGAGACATAGAATAACCCCTCTCTCATTCAACTTCTTTGTTGGCCACTTAGGATTTAAAAGGACTGTGTCATGTCTCTCTAAAAACTTGTAAATTATGGTTACAAGACGAATACAGTTAATTTAGTTTAATGGCAGGCTGTGTAAGAAAACGCTAGCAGGAAGTTAAAACAATGATACATCCTTCAACAGACATTTCAGTGTGATTAAGAGACAATACAGGAGCTATTAACTGTCAGGCTGCAATGAAGTTAAACAGCTTGTTTTGTTTTTACTGGAAAGCAGAAGGACTATAAAGAATTTAAAATGTCTTTCAGATCAGGGCAAAGGAGTTTCTAAGAAGCTATTTCCTCATGTAAAAACCTTACTGAAAGGTCTGAGGAGCTTGAAGCTCCTAAACCCTTTTCATAGGGTGTAGAGAGACCATTTATAGCTCTAAAACTCCTTTTCTTTGAAGTTTGTCCTGTTCTTACAATTCAGACAGACAATACTGTGGTACTTGCTCTTTGTTAGAAGAACAGAGGGAAGAATCAGAAGTAGTGAACCCTGTCAGACCCGCATGGATAAGCCCTGTTGACATCTTGGGCATTGAAACCCATGCCAGAGCCTAAGTAGTGAAGAACTTGAAAGTTCCCAGGAGAACTGGTGAAGAATCAGGTTTTGTCAGTTAAGGAGATGCAACGAGGACATTGAGAAGGGCATGGGTGTTTGGGAAGCCCTCCAGGCATTGTTTCCATTTTTATGTATTTTTAATGGTTTCAGGTTTCAGAGTTTTGCCTGAATGGTATATATATGGTTTAGGGAACTCGTAGAAGCATGCAGCATCTTTCAGAAACCCAGCCTACATTCCTTTAGACTTTAATACTTTTGTTGGCATTGATTTTCTATATTAAATGATTTTTGGGGGGGTTTTATTTGCCTGAATACTTTGGCACTGGCTGTTTCAAATAAATTTGTGCTTCCATAATCCTGACGTTTTATGAATAAATGCTCTTTTCTGTTTTAGCCACTGGTGTTAAAGCAAGAGGTGCTGACTAGCTACACATACTTTTCAAAACTAGTTGTCTCCTAAAGTTGTCTCCTAAATAACCTTCAGGCCATCTCAGTGTTGAATTTGCAGATGTTTAACCACGGGTCCCAGAGGTTGTGCTCCTGACTGTAGGAATGTCCTGTATCTATTAGAGCAGGAAATTCAAGCTCCACTTCCAGGGTTTCCTACTGATTTCCTTGGACTTCTTTTGCCGAGAACACTGAAATCACTGAGGTAGTTTTAGCCTCCGTGGAACAAGTACATTAATTTCTTACAACCATGTGGTCCATTGTGCTGTTTGGAAACTCAGTAAGATTCATCAATGAAAGGAATTTGTGAATGACACCATCAGTTGTAAGGTCGGTGCTTGAAAATTTCTCAGTAGAAAAATACCAGTTGTTGTTATAGTTGTCATTTTATCTAGGTTGTTCCCCACCAAAGGAATTGAATCCATGAGCTATTTCTTCACATGCAGCAAAATATTGCTGCTGTGGGAAAGTCATCATCATCTGTGAAGAAGTTGATGCCCAGCTTTTGCTGTGCTCTGAAGTGCTATACCAATGGTTTTTGCTTCGTCTTCCCCTGCCCCTACTTTGAGCCTTGTGAAGAAATTATGGAGAGTGTTGTGGAAACATCTACCTTTGGAAATTCAGGCCTGGAGTTCCCAATCTTAATGTCTTCAGTCACTGCAGCCAGCAGTGGCCAAAAGTACCCACAGCATCCACAGATGGCAGAAGCCACAGATACCTCATGGGGTGACTGGCCCGGGGACTCTTCCCTTTGTTGCATGTTCGTGACAAGGTACCCCTCACCGTCTTCTGTCACACAGCCTCATCCCCTCAGAATTGGATCCCAGCCCATGTATTTGCTCCACTCAAATAAGGGGACCTGAACTACATACTCCCATCTATCTCTTACACCCCTGCAATCTGTCATGGTAACATCCCTTCGCTAACATTTTTATTTGTACAAAAACACAGATTCTCTTCACAGCCCATGTTCCCTTTGTGTCCAAATATACTTGCAGATGCTTGATAAAAGTCTGTAGCCACGATACTGCTCTCCCTATATTGCAACTACTTACATGTAAGGTGTCTGTGTGTGAGTATTGCAAAACATTTGAATTAGAGATTACGGGGATTATTAGCCAATGCTCCTGGCAGCAACTGAGGAAGGCAGGCTTAGGAGCCTTGGCTGAGCACTTGTCACTAAACCTGCACTTCCTTCCTCATCCAGCTTCCTGTTCAGCTCCCAAGAGCATTTCTGATCCAGGCAATGGGTTATTGACTCAAACGTTTGTCTTTTACTCTTGGTTGAATCTCCGAGTGTTTCCAAGCTGTGGTATGCTGGCTGCTCACAGAGCCCAAATGTGTTCAAAATGCTGCCCAGCTGGGGAAGAGATCAGTGCTCCCTTCCCACTGGTGGTCCCTGCTGCTGCAGGAACTGTCACTGGGAAAAAATGCATGGGTCTGTGTCTTTTAGTCTCTTATGGGCAGAGCCATCTCTTGCAAAGCCTTTCTTTGGCCATTTTCCAACTGGGAGAGGTTAGAAAACAGTCTGGCAGCAGCTTCCAGGGGTCCTTCATGTCCGACAGACTGGACCAGGTGGACTGTTTCACTCAGGAGTTCGTGTGTTTTGCCAGCCAACTTCTTTTCCATGCTTAATGACTTTTACAGCACATTCTGGGCAGCTCCAGTTAATCTCATGCTTTCATCCTCCTGTGATCTCACTCAGTTTCCTGGAGAATGAAGTGTGAAGGTGCAGTTGGCTTTTTCTGTACTCTAAACCCTCAGGCTGCCAGTGTTGGAAAGGGGCGCACATGGTAGTGCTTCAGCTTATGCCTAATTTTTGAGGTGACAGGAGAGGTACCTGTCCTTGCAAAGATCAGTCCTCCATTGGAGAAATCCTGATAGCACTGATACTTCAATGCAAATTAGTTGTAAATTATAAGCTCTGGTCTGTGTATATATAAAAACACTCAGTTGCATGCTGAATTTACGCAGGGTTTGGTTTGTTTTTTTTTTTTTTTTTTTAAAAGAATGTGGAAAACAACGCAAATATTCCTAGAGAATAAACTGGCAATTACTGTATTTATGTAAAGAGGATATAGAATACACAGATGGCTGATTTAGTGCCTACCACTGTACTGGCATATGCAGAAAGCTGCTTCATGTACATATGTGTAGCAGTAACTGAATATTAAAATTGAACAGTCATGTAGCACTCTCTATGTTTTCCCTCATTTTAAAAAATCTGGTCTGCTTTATTTAGGCAATGTATTTCTATTCTTTTTGGAACGTCTGTACAATATTTACTGAATTCATGAGTCAAAATATTAACTCAGTTTTCATAAATTGAAGAACACTAACCATTTCTGTGGTTTCATCTTGTTTGCATTTAATAGAAAATACACGAGTTGAACAATAAATTTTGAGAGTGAAAAGAATTTTGCAAAAGAAATTCATAAAGATGCCTAGTTCCGAGAGGATGCATCAGATGAAAAGTCCTCAATATGCTGGAATAATTGCAAACTCCTTTTTATAAAATTTATTAATGAGATTTTTCAGATGTTTCTTAGGATGATCACATGGAACATTTAATAAGCTAAAGAGTATAAACACTCCATCTAGGGACTGGAATTATTATTTGGGCCATCTTTAAAAGTTCTGCCATTTATTGAATAGTCTAAAATGGGCTTTATGAGTTGTAGGATTTCATTATGCAAGTACCCATTTAAGATTTGTATGGACCACAATTAAAAACATAGCTGGAGAAAACGTTATTTTTACATGCCCAGTAGACATGATCCAAAGGGAAGTATCTCCACTAATTCAAGTTATTTTAGTTCCAAACTAACCTAGGAAAATTACATTTACACTATGTTTCCTTAATTTCCCTCTCTTGTTTTATTTCCAAGCCTAATGGTTAAGATCTACCCTTGAATCAGGACAGAGAATGAGACCTGCTTTCACTACCACATGTCATTGCCAGGACATGTTAGGGCATGTTCTGATGAGACCTTTACTTGCCAGCATCCTCAGTATGGCTGCATCTTCAAATGCACCTCTTTGTATAAACTTAAAATGGCTACATTTGGTAAGAGATTTATCAAAGAGTAAGCTGCCAAGCCTGAAGTGTTAGTAAATTATCTCCTTGAATCCTTAGCATGTGGCAAGGGTTAACTCTGCAAATGTTAACAAATACTTGCCTTCATTCTGCCTTTTGTCCCCAGTTGCATGTTTCATTTATTTACCTGGAGTATGATCTAATCAGTAGAGCGCTGTCCCCTTCCACTGTTTTTTATGGAAGCTAAGTGTACAGAGTCTCCTCTGACATTGACCATAAAAGACTTAAAGGAGAAGCATTTTCTGTCACATATGAGGTGCAAATAAAGTCTACAAGAGTCTCTTCAGGACACTAATATATAAAATCTTCACCCCACAGAGTTATCATTCTGGTGTTAAGTTGCAAATGAAGTGGAAAATCTTCTGTGATGACAAGACATAACAGTGAAGCTTTGTGCCCCAGTTTTTGTGACTTACAAGAAATTTTTACTAGTATGAAATGGAGAATATTTTCTTCTCGTTCATGGCAGTGGTATGAATTTTGTCTTATAGAAATTATGGTTGTTGCATTAAGCTTGCTTATGTTCTCACCTAAGAGCACTAGTAGTAATATTGCAGATGAGGTGTTGTTTTGCACTCTTTATCTGAAGATCCCACAACAATATAAGATGAAATTACCCTGTGCTGGAAGCTAATCACATATTTTGTATCTCCTCCCCTAATGTTGCCAGATTGTATTAATCATAAATGTCAATGAAGTCTCCAGATGACTTCCTGACTTTCGACAAAAGGCCTTCATCTCAGCCTCTTAAATTCCAAGGTCAAGGGGAATGCAACATTCAGAATGATTATTAGCATTATTTTACCTTGACATTTCAGCCCTGCTTTCAGTTTAGCATTCCAAACAGGCAGTGAAGACGAGTGTTGTCTTTCAATTCACCGGAGGGAATTGCCCCAATTAAACCTGACTTTAAGAATATCTAAAGCCCTGTATTCATGTGCTGTCCTGTTTTTTTTTAGCAAGAAATACTTCACGAAGGAGAGAAACTTTCATTAAAAACAGTCAAGATTTACTGTCAGAAGAACAAGCAATTTTTGAATTGCGATTTTCCCCCCTAGGCTAGGATAATAATCAGTGCTTCGCATTTTCAGAGCAGTAAGTGGTTGTGCTGCCCCAAAGATTCCTTTGCCTTTTGTTTAAGCTAAAAGGTCGAAGTTACAATTTTGTCTCATCATAAACTATTAGTGGTACCTTGTCAAAACCTTTTCACTTGTCCAGGATTTTGCAAACATCCTTTGTACATACGTGTATTTACTTTATTTTTAAACATCCCATCAGGTAATAGGGGCAGAATACATTTTTTGTGGGTTTTTTTTCCCAGCAAGGAAAAATGTTTTCATCAAAGCATGGATGAAAAGAAGACACAAACCACTGCACCACACACAACCCCGCAGCTATTTGACCTTGTCTGGGTGGAGAGCTGGCAGTCTGGTTCAGTCAAACAATTTTACTTACTCACTTCCTGCAAACTTTTGATGACCCTTGAGATTCTGGAAGTCTGTGTCGATAATGAGGTAAATAACTGTATAAACATCGTTCACTGTAATTTGGCCAGAAAGCAGGTGCATACAGACAAACCACAGACACTGGTTAGTCTTCAGACCATGGGCTTTTTGTGGTACAGTAAGGAGAATAAATTGAGTTCCTAAGATGATCACAATTTATTTCAATACTATTGTGCCCATTCAGTTCATGGCAAAGTTTTGCTGTATGGAAAAAATGGAGCCACACTATAAAGGATATACAAGACTGCATAAGCTTAGCTCCCTGTTCTTTTTAGCTGCTTTTCCTTCTTTTCTATGCCTTTCTGTGAAACCTTGAAGATAAAATTGTTTTGCATGTTTTGTGCTGTAATTCATGGCTACTCTCCAGCTGATAGCAAATTGCTATTTGCATCTGTTATGGTTGTGTGCCCAGTGTGTGATTTTACACAACTGCTGTGGCCCACACTGTTTCGGTGGAAGTGAATTTTATTGACTTTTACTAAAATTTGACTTTGGGACTTCACCTAACTGGAAAGTAAATTGATTGATGCTGACACTGCTTTTCTTCTAACATCTAGCTCCTTGAAGATTCATACTAGAAATGCTTTTGTCTCCTGCACAAACACACTCTTTTTCTTATTCTTTATTTTAAATTAGAAATCTTGCATAAGTATCAGATGAACATATAGTTCACTGCATAAATGTATAACAATCCGCAATGTTTATTCCCCAGAATTTTCAGGCAACTTTGTCGTTGCCTTCTTACTTAAGTTTTGTCAGTTTTGACGTGACTTCTCAGTGAAACATCAAATTGTACACAAATCTCAGAATGCTTTCTGTGAAAAATTGGTTAAGGAATGCACCTCTGTAACGTGCCAAGGAAGTCCACAGAGTCTTGAGCCCATTTCCATTTTCCATTTCCTTCCCTGTTTCCTCCTATTAGATATTTACTAAGAATAGATGACTAATCTTCAGCGAGTTTATGGCCAGCAGTTCCTGACCTACTCCTAGTTAGCTTTCAGTGGCTTAAGCAGTGCTGTGATTAATTGTGCTGATAAGAGAAATGGAAGCCTCTTTCCTTCTGCCTGCGAAGCTTAACAAAAGCAGTGAATCCAAAGAACATGGAAGGAGTAAAGAACTGATACTAAACCCTGTGGAAATGATCCTGTGCTGTCTCAACTAAGGATCTGGCTCATTTTGTGAAACAGAATTAAGTTTGTTCACTTACTTCATTACATAGGTGCTGCAATATAGCACACACATTGCATGCATATATACAATGTAAGGATATAAAAGAAGCTGTTGCTGGTCTTTTACATCATAATTTTTACTTAGTACTATGTGGTGTTGAATGAGGGTGTGAAAAGCATTCCATTGAACATACATACTTTCCCTTCTTTCCCCCCCCCCCTTTCCCTACATTTATGATGTACTTTTAAATTTTGTAACAAGGTTTTCCCAGATAGCTGACATCTCATTAGGGCTAATTTACCATATGGAACCCTGCAGAGTGGGAAAGAGAGATTCAGGAGATCTAGCTGTAACGCAGCAAAGCAAGGTTTTCTAGATCCCCTGTTGTTCAGCTGCTTTGTACACCCTTTTTGGGGGGCTGCTTTCTGGGGTTTGCTCTGTATTCCTTTAGGATTACTTGACCCCATAAAATCATTTTTCCTTGTACTAGCATTTGCTTCTGTGTCTCCAGCAAGCATGAGACTGGTAGTTTTCAGGGCTGAGAATACAAATCTACCACTTTCTAGAGAGCTCTTTTATTTTTGTACAAGCAGTACAAAAATTCTTTCCTCACAATGCACTGCAGCCCACAAATTCACCTTTTCAGGAGACCACACTCTGGTGCCATTTCATTTTTAACTCAATTAGTCCTTTGTGCAGTCCCACTTCTAAGCCCTTGGACCCTAAAGCTTGGGAGATAATTATTTTCATCCCTGAAGAGAGGTCTTTCAAAATCCCTTCGCATCTTGTGGGTTAAGTGTTTAATGTTTCAGCTGGAGATTGGTAAACGCAGGAACAGAAACTGAGTGGAATGCATTGTGTTCAGTGCCCATCCATTTTAAATAATTTTCCTTTTGGCCCTAAACTTCCTTTTGTTAATATATAAAAAATGTATTTGGATTTTGCAGTGAAGAGGAACTAGGGATTATTTTTCCCCCTTTCAACTGGAATAAGCACAGAAGGAGTGTCTGGCTGATAATGGATCTGCTGCAGCACAACTCCAAGGCCTTTATTGTCTGTGTTTTTCATTAAGTGATGTATGTCTTCCCTGTAATACAGAAATGCTAACAAAGGAGTATTGTCAAGTGTGGAGGAGCAAATTGATTCAAATCTATTTTTGGAGTCAAATAAATTTTCTCGAAACATTAAAAATAAAAAATTACTCCATGCTGACAAGAAGTCCTAAAAAATTGGTCTGTTGAGGTAATTTATATGTGTGTACACACACAGACAGGTATTCTGGTCTGGCTTTTCAGTTTGAGACAGTTATAAAAGTGATTGAAAACAAAGGGGGTTGTTTGGGAGCACTGCTTCAGTGAATCAAAACTATTAGGGATTTTACTGTTGTGAAAACAGGATTTATTTAATAGGCCTCTCCAAAGTGTTTTTTCCCTCTGCCTCCAAGCCAGAGTGGACACTGGCATGTGAGATGATTGCAGGCTGTGAATTTTCAAAGAGGTTTAAAGTAACAAGACCACCCCAGTTGCTCTGCTAATGCTGCTGCTGCTGCTGCTGCTGCTGCTGCTGCCCTTCGAAAGAATTCTGCAAGTGCTTGAATTGCAGAGGCAGCACAGTAATTGAGGAGACTTGTTCAGGAAACAACTTATGAATGTTTCCTTACCCGAGAGCTCTTTGGTCAAGAACATGAAAGCAAATGTAGCTTAAAGAAACCTAGTAAAAACCTTAATGTACCACATTGATTTTCTGATTTGTGCTTTTTTCTGTTGTTTTTTTTTTCCCCCTCTTTTCTTCTATTTTAATGTATTTTCTAACAAATTACAGTATTCCACCCATTGCCTAAGAAGTTTAAAAAAAACCCATTGGAACAATTAAACAGGTTTCCAACAGCTTCATTTACAAAGCCATTGGGCTGCATGGAGAATATGCTGGCAACAAACAACTGATATAATTTAATGAGGTGTAACTGAGTAATTTGGGGCATCCAGCAGGTTTCTGCCATAAAGGGCTACATCAGAAGGCCTCTTTAATAAGTATCCTGTGATTGGCTTTTGGAGTTGTCCTCACAGAGCAGTTTTGAAATGCATTGTGGTGATGCTGATCTATGGGCCCTGAGCTCCTGCTTTTCACTCATTTAATTAATTAGAGAAAAACAGAGCCAGAGGACAAGTGACTCTAAGGTCTCATACTTTCTTTTCGCATTGTAGTACTTACGAGCAACTTGAACAGGGAGAAGGTGACCTTGCTTGTAATTGTAATATTCCATATTTTTTAATAGGAGGAAAAATCTTTTGTCCTTTACATTCACATGCTCTTAAGTTATGCATCTGAGTTGCTTTAGATTTGGATTCTTCTGTTCGGAAGGTTGCGTCCATCTTCTGTTGCAGAAGTGGTCATAACTTGCCTGAACTCGTGTGCCATTACAGCAATAGCACAGTTTTGAGAGCACTTAGTGCTGCACACTCCATGACACTGCTTATGTACTCTGTGGGTTTGAAAGCATCTGTGATGTGGTTATTAAAAGGGAAGGTAATGGCCACTAAACCGAGAACTACAAAAAAAAAAATCAGATCATTTTTGCCCTTTTATTTTTCAAATACTAAATTGAAATGCATTGATCCATGTAATAGCCATTTCTCTGGCGTGAACTGCCACCAGGTCTGTTTTTTCTTGTCAGTGCGATGTGAGTCCATAATGCCCTGGCTTTGATCAAGCCATTCCTGCTTTTGGAGGACCAGATGTCTGGAAGACTCCTTCTTAGAAAGCAAGTCCACTTGATCAAACATACTCAGGTCTTCCCCAGAAAGAGAGAGACCTCCCCCAGAAAAGTGCCCATATCCACTGTCCTCCCAGACCAGCTGCTGGGCTCAGCTGCTTTCCTCATCCACTGAGCAAGAGCGAGGCAGCAAGTAGGGAATTTCTGCCTTAGGGAAGTGTGAAATACAGATTTGAATGTATGGTGCCTAGTACTGGCAGTTGATATATATCACACTGTGTTTGAGTGAGGATGGGTAAGGGGTGTACTGGAAACTTCCCGTGTCCCATATTTTTAACCGCTGCCAAAGTGTGTCAGTGAAATCACTGCAGCGAGCAAAGATGGCTCTCTCAAAACGTCCAAAGCTTTTGAAACATACATCATGCCAAATAGTGGCAGGTAGCTAACAGGAGGGCTCTCCACAAAATGCTAGATTTTAGTCCTGGTCTGTTTGGTCTGTTTGCTCCCAAAATGTGTTCTGCTTCCAAAATGTGCCCAGTAGTTTGAATCAGTATGGTACTTTGGTTCCACCATGTCATCACTAATATTTGAGATGTGTGTTTCTAAAATTTACACTGTTGGCTTTTCACAATTTAGGTTTTTTCTTTTTTTTACTGCTGTGCTTCAACCTCATTGCCTTCCAAGCCCTGCCTATTTTGTAAATGATTCTTACTAGTACTTTATAGAGAAGGTAATATTTCTCATCATATTCATGAAGATGGCAAAAAGAAATCTGTTTCTTTACCTTAACCTTGATGGCTGAACCTTAAAAGGAATATGTTAATCAACACCCAGTTGCTTCAATATTTATGCTGAAATAATATCTTGTGACTGGAACTCCTTTTAAGTAAGTGTGGTTCATAATCCATTAACTTCAAGTGTTGCAGGATGAAAGTAGACCTGGTACTTCTGACAGTGTACTTAAAACACCACCTAGCATAAACCAAGCCTGAATGACGGTTTAGGTGGCTATGACTCTTTACCTGTGAGCAGTTGCTTTTAGAAAGCATTGTATGTCAATCAGATGGTAAAACAATAAAGATCTACATCTGCTTGTGTACATAGGCCATTATGGAAGCCTTGCTGGAGAAATTGCTTGGATTTTAGCCTGATGATGCCTGCTTCCTTGTTTGATTTTGAGAGGTTTTTTCCAGGTGTAGATGCTCAAGTTATGTACAAATACAAATGCAGTTAGAAGTACTGCAGTCAGGCTGTTGAAATTATACACACAGGATAGCTAGGAAATATGTTTTGCATGGGCAGCTACTTGAAATGTTTTGCAAGTTCTTCTTAGGCACCTATGGAAAAAAAAAACAAAAAAAAACCTGACAGGAAAACAAAAGTCTGGCATTGCTCGCTCTAATAGCTGAAAGCCTGGGGTTGGAGCCAAAGGTCTGAAATAGAAACAGGCAACATAACAGTCTTTTTTGGTGAGTAATATAAAGCCTCTGTAAGAGTTTCAACTCAGATCAGTCCTAAATATAATAGCAGGTGAACTAGCAAACAGTGGAGAGAAACTTGTTGAAAGAAGCAGAAAATGAGCTGCGTTTTTCTTGGTGAGCTCTATCAGAGAACTGATTCATTGACTAAAACTGGTTAAACCAGGATGCTTGAGCCTTCAGGAATTAGATGCCTTTACAGGCATCTGTTTAAGGGAAACCCACACCTTTCATTTTAAAAAAAATGCCATTCTACTTTAATGGGCCAAGTTGTCTTATCCAGAAAACTTTGATCAAAAACTTTGGTGGTTCTTCAAAGCTGATCGTAACCACTGTGGGTAGAAAGCCAAAGTGAAAATTATGTGAAGGTTTTTCATACCTCCTGCTTTCCTTTTAGCTGGAAATACCAGAGGAGGGACTTTCTCATTTCCTGTGTGGTTGTTTCCCCTGTTTCTCATCATACTTGGAAACCTTGGCAAAAAGGGGGCTGTAGTTCATGATTGCGAAACCTTTTTCTTGTTCAGAGAGCAATGTGACCTGAGCAAAAGGGTGATCTATGCTAAGAAATAGGTGATATTATTATTCTTTCCGTGTTTTTCCACCACTAACACAAACTTGGGCTTAGCAGTGAGAAGTACTGAGGGTGTAGGCTACTACAAATGCCCTCACCTCATCTGTGCTTCATGGAAGTAAATGATGTTTAGCATCTCACAGGACTTGCCTTCATACCCTGGTTTAAAAGAGAGGTTAAGTAGGTCACAGGAGGTCTTTCTGCTGCCTTTTTCATAAAGGTCATATTTTTCCATCCCCTGCTTCAGAAACAAATCAATTTGGGAAAAGGCATGAGTGGTAACAGAGGGGGGCAAAACTTTACCCCGTCAAGCCTCCCCCCTGTAAAGTCAAGGAAAGCACTCTTGGTATGTGAAATCAGCCGGTTCAAGGGGGAGTTTAAGTGCTCTCCACTCATCCGAAACTGTCTCGGGAAGTTTTATGAAACTCCAGAAAGGCAGTTGTAAGATTGTAGTGGGTGGGAAGACCCAAGAAACTGGGTGGAGTGGTGAGAAAATTTTAAGAATAGCTGGCAATTAATCTTAGCTCCTGGGACTTAGGGACTTTCCAATGCTGGCAGGTCTCAGTATGTGTGTTGTTATTCAGGCTGCATGCCAAGAATATTTAATGCTGACTGCCGAGTGTGTTGGAGAAAAGTCATTGTGCAGACACTGTCACTCAAAGGAAATACGCCACACCATAATCATTGGTTCAGCAGTCATTTTACAGACAATGAATGCTGACATTTGGATACTAAATGGAACAAATAGCAAAAGAGGTGGGTGGGTGGGGGAACCTTTGACTTTTTGCTAGTTAAAACCATTAAATCTGTTAGTATATATTGTCTGTACATGGGTCCTGAAATGCTGTTGCCGTTTTGATAATGAGAATGCTGTGAGGGGTGTTAAGGCACACAGGGAAAAGCTGATAGTTGAAATAACAATGGCCCTTTGTGGTGAAAACTCCCCCCTACACGCCACTTTCCTGAAAAAATGTACAACATAAAGCAGTAAAACCAAAGAAGAATTAATAAAGGGTGGCAGTAAAGGGGAAAACTGAGTTTGGATATAATGTAAATATGTGAGTTGCCCTGCAGATTTCAACTGAGCCTGGACTTCAGACCTTATTCTGTGTAATATGTTACCTGTCAGTTGTGACAGGCTGGGATGTGCCCTTCCCACTGCAATATGTCAGTGAGTGCTTATGGAATGAGCCTATTCAGAGAGCTGGGCTGAGTGGGGAGGCTGACTGAGCAAATGAAGATGCGGGGCTCTCTCGCCGAACTGAGCCGAGCAAAGACTCAGGGCTATGGGAAATGTGTGAACATGGCCATGCTGTTTCCCCACATATGTCCATGCGAGGACCTTCCAAGGCACCTCGTCAGCACCAGGGCCACCCACACTGTGCACTGCATGGGGTGTCCCTGATACTAAGCAGCGATGCTGGCACTCCCTGGAACCTTGCCTGCACCCTCCACATCCTGCCTGTCACCCTCCAGCCCTGCCAGCGTGCTGAGGCAGCTCCAGGAGGATGGGAGAAGCAGGAGACAGGCAGAAAGGCAAACACACTGCAGCGAGCAGCAGCCTCTCAGTGGTTGCTGCAGGGCCAGTTGGCTGCCTTATCTTTGAGACTTGACTTGATAACCCCGGCGCCAGCGCCGGTCTCTTGCAGATTATCAGCCAGTCACTGCCTCAGATGTGCAGGACAGGATCACTGCCACACTTTGTCATGGTCCTTGAGGGAATACATGTAGTGCTCCAGGGCACTTTGAGAATGGCCTCAATTATTAATAACCATTATGATTTTTTTCTGTCAGGCTCTGAAGTCTTGCCGATCATCATGGATTATTTATTCACCCTCGTGCTGATTGCACCAGTTCTGTATCATCAGCCCTCTAGCACCTACCTTTCAGGCTGGCATCTTTTTTCCTATGCAATACTCCCTGTTAGACCACAGGTGTAGTGATCTGTCTGATCAACAGATGTATTCTCTGTTCCCCACATTGTAGATGCAGCCACAGTCTCGAGCTGTCCGAAAGCTCAGCCATGTCCTTAGTTTGTTCAGGATGAGTTTGTGGTAAAGAACAGGTAAAGCATGAGCAGGACTCAACTTTGTTCGTGCCTCAAAGTTGTGTTCCATGGAGGTTTTTAGCGGTATTAATGGTATTTTTCACACAATCCTTTCTGATGTTCCAGGCATCCTTATCCTCATCCAACTAGTGGTGATGTGTCTCCCCTCCTGCTGCTTTTCTGTGATAGCTTGATGCATGTCCATCATCATCATAGTTTCCTTCCCAAAGACCATGTGAGACAGCTTGTTCTGAAGGCAAGATCACCTCCATCTTGGAGAATTACTATTCCTAATCTTGTGAAAGCTACTTTTTTTTTTAATCTATCATTGGAATACAGCCTGTATGTATTCCTTTGACAGCCTTTATCTCACAAAGAGATCCTATTTCTGCCTAAGAAACAGAGGTCCAGTTCTGCCTAACTAGAAATGGTTGGGCATTTTTCAGACAGACAGATCCATAGGTGTGGCCATTGCAGGTTGCCCCTCTGACATGGCAGTCCTGTGCACACTGCAGGCTCTGTGACGATGCAAGGCCTTACCCTGTTTCCAGCACTCACCATGCAGAGCTGACTCACAGCAGGCTCTGTGGCAGGCAGTCTCAAATGTGAGTAGTCTGGAAGACTCCTCTTTCGTGGAGGTCCCACAGGGCACAGGACACTCCTGAAGTTTATTGACAGAGCAATGAAGGCCCTTCAACTCTCTGTCAGGGCAGGTGGATGGCATTGTGTCTCCTAGACGCCACCAGAGCCCTCTGCAGAAGCAGCTGAGGCAACCAGTTCTAGCAAGAAGAATGACATAGGAGAAGCATAGGCTAAAGAACGGGGCAAGCAACAGATCAGGGAGAGATTGGAACAAATGGTCAATGTACAAAGCCTCCAGACTGAGATCTAGATACCGAACTGAGCAGATAAAGGGAATGAGCAAAGAGGACATGTTCACAGGTACTGAGAGCAATAAGCATCCAAGTAAGTTTGTTGTCCACCCTTCCTTTTATTATTTGCCTTTTCTTCTGCCTAATTATGAAGAATAAATGTATTGCCTATTTTACACCATAGAATTACACTGCAGAGAAAATTAAGCATAGCAGTGCTGGGCTGCAGAGAAAGCTCCTGGGCCAGAGTCCTTGACTGAGGGAAAAGAAGTGAAAAGAAGTGAAAAGAAGTGAGTCCACAAGGGGTTGAAAGTCCACCTAAAGGGTAGTGTTAAACCAATCTAAAGGTTTAGTGCCTTCAAAAAGGCTAGTCCCTTGCTGTATTCCTTTGCTTCTACAGTGAGTAGGGAGTTTTACTAGTGGGAAGGGTCTCAGTGTTTGAAGGTCTTTGTTTGAAGGCTTCAGGAGATTTTGTAGCCCCAGGAGCCCGAAATAGGAGTATGAGGCTGGGGAAGTGGGACCCCTGCTTTAGGTGGTGGTCTGCTACTGGAAGAGCCAAACCAGCTGTGCAGAACCGAACTCTCTTTACAGCATCACTACAACTCTCAGAGCAGGTTCCCATAGGAACAGCTGAGGTATAGTCACCCCCAGGTGCCCAGTGCTCTGAAGTTTAGGTTTTGCTCCCGGAGGAGTAGAGGCTTGTCTTCAAAGCCAGGCTGAAGCAGGTCATGTAAGTTGGAGAGGAGAAGAGCTCCAGAAGAAAGCTGAACACCAGGAGTTGAATGTGGTAATAGGAGCATTTTCAATGTTGAAGTCTTATTGTGGGTTTCACTGTGTTTACACATGGCTAACTTGTAGCACTGTTTTCTTTTCTTGTGAGATATAGGTAGCTCCAACACAGTCATAAAAGCAGATAAAATCATTTACAGAGAACGTGTGCATATTACATTAAAAAAATAACCTATGGGCTTCGTGATATATAAAATGTTAACTGAATGCTTGTATGAAATTGGCATTTGGTGTCATCAGCAAGACAAGATTATAGACAGTGATGAGACAGTCATGTTACTAATGCTACTGACATGTGAGAAGCAGCAGCAGGAATTCTTCCCTTTCGTGTCATCAGAATCTAAGCACATGGTTAAAGCCAGAGAACAGTGTGTCTGACAGGGAAGAGCACAAGTGAATGCTGATTTTCTGTAATATTTTTATGTGGAGTTTTTCCCATTTATTTTCCTACAAAGAGGTTGGTTTGTTTAGCCTTGAGCCTGAAATTGGCTGTAGTTTCCAAGGACAGCACCTTTTGTGTGTGTGTGGTACAAGCAATAATATTTTCCAAAAGATATCCTTGCGAGGCTTGTGAATACAAGAGTTTGGAGGTGCTCATTTCTGGGACGTGTAGAGACAGTGTCAGTGGAATCAGTATTCAAAATTCAGTTAGAGTAAATATGGCAGCATCTTGCAACGCTTACGAGAAAACCCCAGCATTTTGTGTTCTAAGTACAGACAGCCCTACGCTGTCAGAAGAGATTCCTCAAGGGCAGGCAGAGTGTAGGACTCAGCCTGAGCTTTGAGTATCTTTTAAATGAACCCTTGTTTCTGAGTGTGTTACCCTCCTCCCCTCCAAGGATGTCTTCTGCTTTAAGTGCTTTGCTGCCTACGAGTGAAGGAGGAGGGAGTAGCATTGCTGAGGACAGGAGGTTAAGGAGTAACCTGATTGGGGAAGAAGCCAAACTAAACAAAGGTTTAGAAATATAGCTGAAAATAGTATAACTTACAATTTTCCTCTGCCAGTGGCTGACACACCACATTTTTTGTTTTTTAAAACCACAGTGAACCATTCCCAAAAAAGGAAGTGTAACCTCTGTTTTCTACACTTCTGTCCTTCCCCCTCATCTGGGGAAAACCTTTCCTTGCTGTATTTCTCATGACACATTTGACTGGAGGGTTCCTTCACAGTGTTTCTGTTGGGGACTGTTTGTTTTATCTTGCATTTTGCAGCAGATAACAGACCTGTATGCTGCACAGATTAGAGCTGGCAAATTTTGCCACTGACTTCTTTAGGCACAGATAAAATGCCTTAGTCTCCCCCTCATGTCTATACTTAAAGCAAAATTTTAAAATGTCTGTTAATGGGAGCCCTGAGTGATCTCTGCATTTCCTTTTCTTCTCGGCTGGCCACGTGTGCTCACTAATAAGACTCACGAATATTAAAAGTGGAATTTGGAGCGGAGCAGAGGCCAGCCTAATAAATCTGCTGCCAGTTCAGATTCTGTGGTGATGTGGCTGCACCCGGGGGGAGGAAGGGCAGAAGCTGGGCATCCAGCCCGAGGGACAGAAAAGGAAGTCAGCCGTGGGCAGGCAGAGAGGCAGAATCTCGGCGGCTGAGGGCTGAAGGCAAAAAGCAGCTTCTAAAGGAGTGCTGGGGGCAAGAGAAAGTGCAAAAAACAGGCTGTAGCAATTTTGTTTCAGGTGGCTGTACCGCAATGAGAGGATGAGTCGTTTTGGCATAAAGGTTCTCTATACCCAGAAGTAGAAATTGAGAACATATATATTTTTTTATGTTTATATATATATAAAATTATAAAAAATTAATGTCTTAATTTGGAAGCCACTTCCAGGAAGACAAAGCAATCCATTTTTCTCCTTCTAGTACAGCCAAGATTTTATGCTGACTGAGCTCTGACTTCAAAGCTGGCCCTTCTCTAAGCAGGGGACTGTGGGAGGTCCCCTCAAACCTGAACATTCTGTAATTCTGTGATTTTGAGAAGTGAAGGTGAAATCTCTGCTCCATTCACCCCTGATGTCAGCAAAGCAGGAATCTTACCCTAAAAGAGTGCTGATTGTAGTAAGTCATGGCCAACAGAGGAAAAGCAATTTAAAGTGATGTGAAAGGCTCTATATATTCCAGGCTTGAATTTGATGGATGTTGGCTACAGTAGCTTGCTTGCCATGTTAGAGCACTGACTCCTGTGAAACAGACAAGTGATACCCACTTCCCACTGAACAAAAGTCCTTACCCAAGCAGCACTCATTTAGAAATTGGTTGGTAACTCACCAGCAGAGGCGAGGATTTGAGTTCTCCTGGTGGCTTCACCACTTGCTCATGTTTCTCTCCACACTGTGCAAGCATAAGGAATGCTTTAAAGAGCGAGATTATGGCTGTTGGGAGTTTCATGTGCCTCCAGGCCAGGCAGGGAGCAGGCTGGAGCTGTGTCTGTTTGGCACAGGGAGAGGGAGGTTTGGTTTCAAGAACTGTAAGTCTGGTGCTGTTGTGAGCATCAAGTCCATACAAGTGTGAGAGAAGAATGCTGCTGGAAGAGAGTAGTTTTTCTCCAGAACGGCCACTGGCTTGGACCAGGAAACCCTATCAAAGACAGAACATACAAAGCTGTAGATGATTAAAGCTATGGAGCAGCTCTAAACCTATGATGAATTAGATATTCGGTGGATGCCAGAATCTCTGCAAAGTTACTTGCAAATGCTAAATTTCACTATTAGTCTCTCTCTAAGTGACTGTGTTTTTGTATTGTGCCTTCTTTAAAGACAATCATGAGTTGTAGCTGTCCAGAAAAAAATTGTTTCCCTGAAGTTATTTAATTCTAATTATTTCCCTTCAATCACATTCAGAAGAGACTTTGTAGAGGGAGGACTACCAAAACTCTGGAAAATAGATCTGAACAGCTGAACCTCATCACTCTGTGAAAGATTAGGAAGGGATGAAACCTCAGGCTTTTGACTGAAGTTGGCCAAAGTAAATACAGAGTGGAACCTTTAGGGGTTATGATGAAAAAGTTGCAAACAAGTAAAGCCATCAAATGTATTCAAATCACAGGTTGCATGGGATATTTACCTTTCCTAAGATTGATTTGATTAAGCCAGATCATCATCTCTTTTGGGCAAATAAGGTTCTTTATTTCTTCAGTACTCCTGACATCAGTGGGATTATTTGTATAAGAAATTATTCTTTTATGTGAGTGAAAGCATTACAGTCTGGTCCTATGTTTGGATGTTATATCCCCATTTATATTGCTTATCCATTTAGATTGGAGCTCCCTGGGAAAGAATGACCTCTTCATATATACAGAGTACAATTGGTTGTGATTCCTCCACACTCATATATCATTTATACTAAAGAGCTTAAGTGTCAGAAGGAAATATCTTTACCTCTATAAGAATATTCATTTTTATATAATTTCCTCTGAATTGAGACAAAAATTTTGGCTAAGCCAAAGATTTTTGGCCTCTTTCTCATGGAATATTTTATTTATGCCTAAATTATTACTTCCATTTGGCCAGTTCTACTCTGAAGAGGCTTGGTGAACACAAAGTCACTGGCAATAAGCAGAACTCTGGGTATGATTTTTCTTACTGACCTTTCTTTCTTAAATCAAAGGTTATTCCATGTTATGTCTTTTGGAGTTTCTTCATACTAGTCACTTTATGGATGATTGGATTTGAACAATGTAGGAAAAAATGGCGTATGTATGGATCCTTGTTAAAGGGCAAGAAAGTAAGTGGCATAGGCCTGTGTCAAGTTCATTTTAAAAGGAATGTGAGAGATTGGCAGGGGAAGGTTGTGCTATGAAAAATATCTTTACATCTGAGATCACAGTGAGCTTGCCCAGGGTTTGAGGGAAACTCTCTACTGCACATTGCGTTCAGTGCTGAAGCACAAATAGTACGAGGAGCCTGCCATGAACATCTTGGCTAGACAGATACACCTGGAGCTCCAAGGGGCCACAGCTCCAGCTAGCCTGGGGACCACTGCTCTCAGTGTGAAACAGCTGGAGGACATGCAGGCCACCTCAGGCAAGTCCCTTCCACTGCAGGCAGGTCCCCTCTGTGTTTCTATAATTATTCTTTGAGAAGGCAGCAAGGGCAGCCCTAGTGCAACCACCTGAGGGGCTGAGCACTACAAGTGTCAGAGCACCATTAGCTTTCTCCAGTGAGTCTTTACGTGGAACAGCCTGGGGACCTTTTCCCTCTGCAACACCAACACACACTGGGGCTAGCAGACAGCCTAGGTGTTGCTCACTTTGGGAAATGTATGTAAATTTTTAAGTTGTCACTGTCTTAGACTGCTAGGACCATAAAAATCAGACGAGGTATTTAATCAAAAGCTTTTCTGTTGACAGGGAGCAGGACAACATTTTTTTTTTCCCCAGTAAAGTTGTAGTCAGTAATAAATATCTGGGTTTTGACTATGTCTTGAATGAATATGTTGTTGTATACCTGCCACTTTACAGTGCAGTTCTGTAACTCAACAAAATTTCCTGAAGTATTTATTTCCTATCACTTTTTATATTGCTGCTACATTCCTCCTAAAGGAGAGATGAATGCTTTTGCTGAGGACTATGAATTTCTTCACAGAATTCATTTGAGTTGTTTCATCTAGTCCAACCCCCTGCAAAGAGCAGGGCCATCTTCAGCTAGGTCATGTTGCTCCAAGTCCTGTTCAACCTGTCTTTGAACATTTCCAAGCATGAGGCATCCACAACTTCTCTGGCCAACCTGTTCCAGTGTTTTACCACCTATTTGTAATTTTCTTTATTTTTAAATTTATATATAGTCTAAATATACCCTCTTGTAATTTAAAACCATTCATCTTTGACCTAGTGTAACAGACCCTACTAAAAAAAACTTGTCCCCATCTTTAAGCCCACTTTAAGTACTGAAAGGCCAAAAAATGTTTCCCTAGAACCTTCTCTTCTCCAGGCTGAATAAACCCCAGCCCTTTCAGTGTTTCCTCATAGCAGAGGTACTCCATCCATCTGATCGTTTTTGTGGTCCCCCTGGACCTGCTCTGACAGGTCATTGTCCTTGCTATGCTGGGGACCCCAGAGCTGGATGCAGTGCTCTGAGTGGGGTCTCAGAGTGGAGTAGTGGGGGAGAATCCCCTCCCTCAGTCTGCAGCCCATGCTGCTTTGGATGCAGCCCAGGATACAATTGGCTTTCTGGGCTGGGAGTGCACATTGCCAGTTCATGTCCAGCCTCTCATCCACCAGCAACTCCCAGCCCTTCTCCTCAGGAATGCTCTCAATCCATTCTCTACCAAGCCTGATTTATGCTTGCGATTGCCCCAGCCCAGGTGCAGGAGCGTGCACTTTGGCCTTGTTTAACCACACGAGCTTCCTCTCTCAGACTGCAGTACCTACAGCTATTCCCATCCTCCTTGTACGTGTGTGTTCCCTTTGCTGGACACGTGTGCTTGAGCCACGATCACCTCACTGCAAGCTGGCTATTATGAAGCTGCTGTTGGCTGAATTTATAGGAAATGCCAAAAGATGGATCTTTCCTTATTTTATTTTTCATTTTCACAAGTAGTACACATGGAACAGGAAAATAAAGTGTGTTCTTTATACTATTCAAATTGCTGTTTGGAAACAATACATGTCAGCTCCAGGCTTAAAGTGCTAAATAACCTTGTTTCATAAACACACAGCTATTTTGCTGAAACAAACTGCTTCATCAAAATGTTGAAAAATGTACTGTACCACTGGGACAGTTCTGCCATAGACAGCTTTATTCCTCTCTCTTCTCTTATTTAGCATTTAGGAAAAAAAAAAAAAAAAAGAAACAATATAATCACTATTGTTTTTATTACTCAAATATTTGCTCTGGAGCCTGGAGAAGAGAAATAGTTATTATACATTATGTAAATGATATCTTTAAAGGAAGCAGTCTTAAAACAGTGCTACATTAACCCTTCTGCAGCACCTAGCACCTCATTCTTCTTCGGCTGTTGGCAAACAAGGCCAATTAACATCAGCAAGATAATTAACTACAGCTCCAGGTAGTATTTGCATCCAGTCTATTGCTGTTTGGAAACTGTCTCTTCTCCTTACTTCCTTACAGCTTGAAGGTGCTAATTTTAACACCTACAAAGTATGGAATTTAGATTTGGTTGAAAGGAGAGCAAGAACGCTTTTTGTTCTTATTATTAAAAAATTAGGTGAATAATTATAACAGTGAAGTGATTTCAACCTTCTGCTAGACTTTTTTGTTTTCCCCAAATCATTTGCCCATTCTGGGATGCTTTTTAAAAATTTTGTATATTCCATATGGCAAATAATTCTTTTTCAATGTCATGTACTTAGAGTGAGAACACTTTGGGGATGGACTTAACTGGTGGTCCAAAACCAGGGTAATCATGTTTGTTGCCAAGGAAAGAAGAATATTTTTCCTGGAGGCACAACAGGCATTTTATTAAATGAGTGTACCAGCTGGAAACAAATTATTGCCTTTATTTGAACTGCCACTCAGAAGTCTGATGCTTTTATTTCAATGGGAAACAAACTTTTAGGAAGATTAGAGCTCACCTGTTCTTGTAATTTTTACTGGGGTATGCTAAATTAATATAATTATTAATTATAGGGTTATTTGCCTTGGTTTTGATGAGGCTGTTCTTAACCTGCAAGTCAATAGTTGATCCTACTCTTATTTCCCTTCTGTTTGATACCTCAACTCATTTTGGAGTGAAGAAGAACATACGTGGCAGGTGGGCTGTGTTTCTAATAATTAGTTTTCTTAAACATGTTATAAGGAGCTTTGCCAAGAAAGAATCGCTGTAGTATTTTGAGCCCAGCTGGCAATGTATGGGAGCCTGGGGAGGGGAGCATAGAACAGCAAACTGAGCCATGTTCATCTTTGGAGTCTCTCAGCCAAAATTGTCTGTAGGTGAATTTGGCTCTCCCTGTGCTCTAGAAAATGTTTTTGCCCGGGATTGTGTGGAAAGAAACTGAGGCACTTCTTGTGGACACCTTGCATGATGAATGTGAACATTTATTTTTCCCTCTGAATGAAATTCTTATCAGACATAGTTTCAGTTTAGCAAGGAGCTCTTGAGGCTGAGAGGAAGCACACAGATCAATTCTCTCGCTCAATTGCTTGAGTGTATGGGCACCCAGAACAAGAAGAGGCTGATGGACAGCAAAGTTTGAACAAAAGCTGCATAGGCCTTCCTTTCCCAGCTTTCCAAGCCAGAAATAGATATGTCTAAGAGCAATAGCAGTAGGGGTGCAGTATGGCTCTGTGTTTTGGCAGCAAGATGGATTTCACAGTCTCTAGATCAAAAATGCCTCAGCCACGTAATGCAGAGTGCTGACACAGTATGAGCTCACACTAGCATTTCAAATCTCTTCCAAAATGTTGAGGGATTAGGATTTTGACCACTTGTCTTACTATCAGATCAAGTCGTTGTCTGTCTTCCTGTAGCAAGCATAAAATCCATATGCCTTGGCTAATCAAATGGAAATATGATCTCGGGCCCATTCCTGAACTGAGTTAAATTTGTATTGCTGAATTATATTTGTCAGGCACTGCACTGGCTGTGCAGTACCAGTGGGAGTGCTCCCCTCCTTTCACCCAGAAGGGAACGCAACAAGGCTGGACTGGTTTTCCTTAGCACTTTTCCAAAGATTGCTGAACTGTTTTGGCTGGACCACTCAAATAAATTTGGTTTTATGAAACATGGAAAAGTTCAGTAAGGGTACACGCATTTGA
This sequence comes from Dasyornis broadbenti, assembly GCA_013397935.1. Classification (NCBI taxonomy): domain Eukaryota; kingdom Metazoa; phylum Chordata; class Aves; order Passeriformes; family Dasyornithidae; genus Dasyornis; species Dasyornis broadbenti. Next base: position 1,603,599 of record VZRN01004542.1, on the reverse strand, counting down.
AACGTGCCAGGTAATCCTGTCAGCCCTGGGTCTTCTACAGCAAGTCGGACCCAGAAATACACGTTGCTCTTCAGGTAACCATGAATAGCAGATGGGTGGTATGGCACTTAGCTCATTTTAAAAACTTCATGCCAAGTAAACTCTGTCATACAAGTGAGCTTCTTTTCTCCAAATTAAATATGACTTTTTGGTAGGAAAAAAAATAATCTGTTTTTTTTAAGGCTTTTAGACTTGGACATTTTTGAAAGAAATCAAATCAATCTGCCTCTTTGTGACATTGCCTTGATAGAAGCTTGGTGTAGAGAATGCTAATGTCCCAAATAAAAGCTTCGCTTTTATATCTGATGTGCCATATGTGTAAGATAATTTCTGTAGCACTGTGCTATAGTCTCCTGACAGCCTCTGAAAACGAGTGGATGTTGCCCTTTTCCTACCCAGTAGAGTAATTCTGAAAATGTTGCCAGGATGCAGCCACCTACCCCAAACTATTGCTAGAGGCACTTTAGCAGCAAGGCCCATTTGTGCAGTAAAAGCTCTGTGATTAATTTAATACACACGAAGCACTGACTTCCCTGGGGAAAGCAAAAATAGGATCAGAGAAGATAACCAGAGAGTTTGAAGGCTTCAGGAGGACAAACAGGTGCTGTCTGTGCCATGTTGCCTCCCACTTTGCATCTTGGTCTGGAGCATACATTATTTTCTTCTTTGACATACAGGTCTTTTTCTTCAGGAAGATCTATTTATTTATTTATTTATTTATTTTAAAGTCTGAGTCCTGATGCATAAGCTAAAAACCATCTGTATGCTTTTTTTTCCCCCCCCTTTTTGGGGTGTTACTGTTGCAACTGATTCTGCAGTCCATGGATAGGAAAAGGTTGAACAAAAAATGAAAAAAACCATGAAAAATACCCTTTGGGGAAAAGGAACATACAGTCAATCACCTCAAGGTCATACAAAGTACGATGGGCTTGTGCACTGGTGCAGGTTGAACAGATTTGATTCATTAATCAGAACTCATACTGTGTTTGCAAAAATAATTGACATTAGCAGAGCTATGTTACTTAGGAATCTGATATTAACCTCTCTGTTTAGTTATAATGAATTTTAGAGTCAGAAAATAAGCCTTTGCTTGTTCAGTAACAATGGTGTCTCTTTTATTAGCAGAGCAAACCTTTTGTCATATTATATAGGAAAAGTTTTGTGGTTTTAGCAATTAAATAAATACCAAATTATTGTACTGTGGTTTGGTAGAGGTTAATGTCAGATTCTGAAAGGTGCTGCGCTCTGAGGGAGTTCTCGTGCACGTTAGTGGGGGGAACCAGAAAGAAAATGTCAAACCTTAACACAATATGGTTTTTTTTAAAAGGTATATTTTTCTCAGGGGGGAGGTGAGGAGGGGTGGGAAAAAAGAGGGGTCAAGATAGGGAGGATGTGTTGGAGAGAGGAATTCATTTAGTGCTGGCTGAAAATGGAAAACTGAAGGCAAGAAGGAGTTATATTGGTATGTATTTAAAGGAAATTAAGGTTGATTAAATTTTCCTCTAGTAAGATAAATTCAAAAAATTTGATCATGAGCTGATAACTGCATGTTGTGGGTGTTGCTTATCCTGCAAATCATAGAATGGACTATGTTGGAAAAGATCTTTCAGGTGATCAGGTCCAACTGTTAACCCAGCACTCCCAAGTTCACCCACCACTAAACCTTGTCCCTGAGCACCACATCTACACATCTTTTAAATACCTACAGGGGTCGTGACTCAACCACTTCCCTGGGCAGCTTGGTCCAGTGCTTGACAACGCCTTCCATGAAGAAATTTTTACTCACCCACCCCTCTCATCACTTTTTGTTTCATTGGATCATCCCATCTTGCTGCCGCGTCTGGCTGGGGTCAGTGGGGATTGACAGACTGGGTGTATTGCTCTACAAAAATCAGCAGCAGTCCTCCTAATGGGGTGGAGGACCTGGATGAGGGCACTCAGTGCTGCCAGCATTACAAATCTGCTACTCCCACTGTTCCACCCTGGCATCTGTATTTGCCAGTGCTCCTGCACATATGCAAGTAGCAGCTCACTGGGTGAGCTTTGTGGTTTGTTAGCTCAGTGCCTGGCATAACGTGGCTTTGATCTGTGAAGCATCCATAAATATTGCTACAACCTGCATGGCTGGTCCACTCTTCCTGATGCTAAGTGTCTGTCCTCTGGGGAAATCCTGGTAAAATCAATGGCTCTACAAAGGTATTGCTCAGTTTAACAAGGATGGCAAAAGCTTCTCCTCCTACACTTCATTCTTAATTGAAGATATGTTCCACAGCAGGAGTGTCTGGTTTGTGTACAATGTGATCACTCCTCCCCTTTTTTCATAGTTTGATTAAATGGATTGTTTCAGGGAAAATGAGCACCTGTCTATAACCATTGTCCTCCTCCTGGGGACTCTTCTTCTCACTGTTTGAGGGACATTCAGCCAGTCATGCTGGAGTGAGGTGACTTTGAGGAAAGTCCCAGCTGAAAGGAGACAATTCATGCTCCTCAGGTAGGTCTCATGAGGAACTGTAAAAGTGATGGCTAAGAGAAACAGCAAGAATTGCTCTTTGCTTACAGCAGCTGAGTCCTTTCCCTTGTCCTCGGGCACCTTCTGGGTAAGGAACTGTCTGCTCCAGAGTTTCCATATGCATGTGCTAGGCTGGGCTTTCTGACCAGGGCTGGGGTCCTGGTGGTTGTTCAGGAAAGCCATGACACATAGGTGCAAGTGTTTTGTCGTGACATGGGAAAAGGGCTGTGGCACTGTCCTTCTCCATGTTCTCAGTGAAAATACAGGACCTGTCTATAATTAAACAGCTTGGTACTACCATCCCACAGGTACTACCATGGTCCTTCTCCATGTTCTCAGTGGAAATACAGGACCTGTCTATAATTAAACAGCTTGGTACTACCATCCCACAGGTACTACCATGGTCCTTCTCCATGTTCTCAGTGGAAATACAGGACCTGTCTATAATTAAACAGCTTGGTACTACCATCCCACAGGGATAGTTGTTTTGGCACTGTTATTGGCCTCAGGAATAAGGTTGCTGAAATAACCTTCTAGCAAGACAGCTGGTCCAAAATGGGTAGGATAGCAGTGTCTCTTCTGCAGAGAGCTGTAAAAAAAGAGTTGCACACAGCCGCTGACACACTTTGCTGTCTGCTTAGTCAAGGGGTCCCACAACAAAGCAAGGCTCCCCCTCTAATTCTGCTAATTTGTGTTGCTTCCATTCCCCATTTTCCTCTGTCCGTCTTGTTGAGGTCCTCCAGTTTTTCATTTTCCTGAATAAATGCACTCTTTCAAATGGGCATAGACTGACTGTTCTTTGACCCAGCTGGTTTGCAGTAAGTTTTGTAGCTAAAAATTCTTACCTACTTACCTGGTACTTCTGGGTTCTCCTCCTCACAGATGGTATCAGCCAGGGATAGCAATACTTCCTTTTTCTAAGTGTAGCAGTTCTGTTGCCCTGACAGAACCCATTTTGACTGAAGGGGCTAATAATATCTTGCTTTTCCTGCTACTGCTCTGCATTTTTTGAGTACTGCAGACAATTTCACTGAAAGCTTAACCAACATGCCCTCCTCTGTTTGCTGTTTCAGGTCAAGGTGCCACCAGTAATTTCAATGTAGCTTTGGCATTTTTCCAGCATTAGCTGCTTCTTCACTTCAGGATTTGGCCTATGCACTTCTGCATTGTTGACCTCTGAAGCTATTGATTTCTGTAGCTGGAAGACATTCAAATTGCTGATGGAAAAATTTGCATTACCTTATCACCAAAAAATGCTTGGTCCTTCTGTAAACTGCATTTTTAATTTTGGGGTGTACTTCAGGAAAATGTTATAAACAGTACTTGTTTATTAATAGCATCTTGTTTATTATTTGCTATCCAGGCACTTAATAACAAGTAAATACCAAAATCTTTTCTTTAGAGAGGATAAACTAAAGCACAAATCTGTACATCCAGTGGCAGTTCAGTGAGATTTTTACAGAGCCTCCTGATTTTCATCCTTATCCACATCAGACACATGCATTCCTCACATCTGGAGGGATAATCAGGGGCATCTGGAAAAGCTTGTGCAAAAGGGCAGTTCATTCACCCTTCCACTCCCCCTCCTCTAAATGGAAGAGGACATGCTTCTCCAGGCAGTACTGGCTATGAAGAAGTGTGCCTCTTTCTTTGGGAATACTGAGTCCTTTGTTGCCAAACTTCAGTTGTTCTTGGGTTCTAATCTTTTCTTTTCTTACTTATTTTATCTGCCAATGACTGCTGTTTCTCATGCTTGGAAAATGTAATTAAAGACACCTGTACATCACAGACGGTATAGAATCACTTCCATCATTCTTAACATATTATGGATTGTTGATGAATTCTCAGCAGTAATTTGGCTCAGGAGAAGAAAACTCTGTCTGATTTCACTGGCCTTCTCATTTGCACCAAGTCTGCCTCACGGTGTTCTGCTAAAAGGGGCCTTGAATTAAGAACAATGTTTGTTTACTGCCACCACTGCCTCCTGTCATATCCTAAGGAGATCTAACATTGACATATTCGTTAATTGTGTTTGCACAGGCTGCATTCGGGACATTTTGTACACTTAGGCCACCACATAATGGGGGGAAAATTACACTCCATGGCTGTATCTTTCTCTGGGGCAGTTTTCTTTTTTGTGGTTGTCTGGGGTTTGTGAGTTTTTAAAGAGTTTTTGATTACATAGTTCTGTGAGGCAGCTTCAGTGACTGTGGTCACAGAAGTCCGAGAAAAATGGGCAGCTGCTGATCTTGCAGTTGTATGTTTGTCTGTGTACCTGTAGGCTGAAGGGCACTATTATTTCTTGAAATATTCCCATCAGCTGAAACACAGAGTTTGCTTTTATGAGAACTGCAAAAATGGAATCTAAATGTTTATTTTAGTCTTTAAAAAAAAAAATTACTTATGGCTGCCAAAACAAGCTTATAAATTTTATTTTGTCTAAACCAAAAGAAAGGTTCAATCTTCCCAACATGAGACATTATGCTTTTTAATTCTCTTCTGAGACTTGAAGGCTCATTCAACTAGTTTAATTCCTCCCTCTGGAGCTTGTTATCCATCAGTCTAATAGGTTGATACAAACTGCTGTTTCCTGATCCTGGTATTTACTAGTTTTCATTTTTAATTAACTAAATATTTTTTTCTGTCATTTATTATTTTTTTTCATACTCTACCCATCTTTCCCATAAAAATAATACCTTTTTTGACCAAGAAATTGTCTTAAATAAATTTGACTTTTAAAAAGTCTGATTATTGTCACAAATATTACCCAAAGCATGTGTGTGTGGAGTGAGGAGTGAGAGAGACTTTTATTTCCTATCAAGTACCTCATGTCTTGCACACAGCTTTTTTCATATACTTTATCATCAGGTGCGTCTTGCAGGTTCAGATGAAGAGACTGTGCCTGTTGAAGCTGTGCCAGCTTCCCTGCTAAATGTTTGGCAGAGAAAGGTGTAAAACCCTATTTGTTAACAGTCAAAAGCAAGACCTAAAACCAAATTCCCCCAGTGACCAGATCTCACATTTCCTCCCCATCCCACTGCTTGTCTCATCATGAAACTTCAGTTCCTAAGCAAAATTAATTTTAAATGTAGAAGTAGATTTTCATCGTAGAGAAAATGGTATTTTTTAAAGTTACCATGTCTTGTAATGGGCTTGGTTTACAAGAGTGCTTATTCTAATTTGATATTGTCAATCCCTGAATGTGTAACGTGGAAATCGGAAGAAAAAGTCAGGCTTTAGTCTCCATATAGCCACCTCACGTCTGTGTACCTACCCTGACTGGTGCAGCTCTGTCCTTCCAGGTCTTTGCTTTGTTGATGTAGAGACAGAGCCCTGTCTTCTAAAAGCTGGTAATATTTTTTTAATATTTTTTTTAAATTGAAATGGCAATGTTTTCAGACATCCACACAGACATACCAAATTTATACTTTTATTTCCATGAATCTCTGCTCACTCTCTCCAGCAACTTCTGCTCTTTTCCTTGCTCTTAATTCACATCCAAATAGCTGACTTCCAGGTGTCATCCCTTTTCATGTTTTTGGCAATACAGTTTTACTTTTGGAATCTCTGTTTACAAAAGATCATCATGAAGGTTTTTGTTCCAGAGGCATAAAACCTCCTTCCATCCATATTGAAAATCACTTTGCTTTTCAAGAGCTCCACATGCTTCCAAGTAAAAGGGTGAGGACTGCATACTAAGGAGTACCTTTCAAAATTCGACAAAGCAGGGTATTAAAATCAGTCCCAACACCCTGAGCTTTAGAAATTATTTGCTACTGAATTGACTGGGAATCTGGAGAGAATAACTTTGCTTGTGTGTCCCACACAGTTTTGCAGACAGAGCCCTTTGAGCAAGGTGCTGCACTTCTCAGTGAGTTCAGCAGAGAAGAGGCACCGCAGACACAGGAGAATTCTTTGTGCAGTATATGCCCAGGTATTTGCAGAATGGTGTTCAGCTCAGTAAATCTTGTTTTCATTCTCACTGTGAGCTTTGCTTTCACTTTATTGTCACAAGGAGGGTCACGTTTCAGCAAGGAGACTGGCAGTGATGAGCCACTGACATCAGTGTTGTCTGGCACTGGTGGAGGCTGAGAGTGACTCCTGTGATGTACAGACCTTTGTGAAATAAATATCTCAGTAGCACTGCTTCAGACTTCAGATCCTGGGTCTCCGATGTGCATTTTTGCACTAGAGGTGCTGATCTTTTCTGGTTAATCTGGTTTTAAAATAAAATGTTTGCTGGTATGTGGAAATGGAATACAATATGTATTCAATATTTTTGGCCCAAATTAGCTGAAATTGTTTTGCATTACTTCTGACTACACAAAGAAACAAAACCCCAAACAAACAAATAAACAAATAAAAGAACAACAGCAAAAAGGTAGTGCTTTTATAAAATCCAACCCTTTTCTCTCTTTTAAATAAAATCTAGCCAGCTAATAAAGCCCAAGCTGTGTGGCTAGGCAAAACTACTCCAAATGAGTATGTCTCCCCCTGTTTCTAAAATCAAGTCTATATGGGAGTTCCTATTTGTAATATTTATTTTTAAAAATGAATTTCTCTTTAAAAAATATTTTGCATTTGTTGCACTGGTGTCATTCCCTAATTTTTGTGATCTGCCTATTCTATAGGCAAATTATATTATATGAGCCACTTAAATGAATTGGGAATATACTATAATCTCTACAGGTTTAGATGAAGCCTTGCCAAAATCTAACAAAAATATATTTAGACCAGTTGCCTCACACTGGCTATCCTAGGATACAAGACTATTGGATCCCTGATATCTAAAAAGATTGTTTACTCTTGGCTTTTCCACATGCTGTACAAGAAATATGGAACTGTAAATAATACCTTGCAAAATTTGGTCAGGTTTCAATGCCTCAGACTTGGCAATTTTGTCTTACTACAAAGCAGCTGTTTCATACACTAAAGTAAATAGTAGAAATTAAGTTTTTGAAAGTAAAAGGATGGGAAGAGGGCAAAAAGAAAGACTGACAGTGCAGGTTGTTCCAGTACACGTAGCTCTGAAAGGGCAGCTGGTTCCCTGGTGTGTGATAATAAGAATTGCTTGTTTTTTTCAACAGTCTGCATATGATCACAATTTGAATCTAATCAGTCTGATGAGAAGCATAAAGTCCCCTCATTTTGGGGGCTGTGGTGTACATGTCATGCTCCATACACCTTGTCATTGGCTTGTACATTCTCAGGGCAGCAGGGCACACTAGCTCATATTTATTTAATTTGGAGCTAAGAATGCCTTAGCAACTCACAGGGAAATAACCAGTGGGTCCAGATGTAACAAAGGTCTTGTACCTGCCAGGTCTGCTCTCCCCAGAGCATGGCTCCAGATCTCACATGACCAATTCCTTCAATGGAAATAAGCTAAGCATTCTTTGAATCTGGTATTTTCTTCCCGCAGTTGTTTACTTCCAAAAATACTGCTTATGAGATGTGTAAACTGGAGGGGATTATGTTAGCAAGATGGGAAATCCATATAGTTAGCAGGGCTGTGGTTGACTGGTTTGTCTTCTTGGCTTACAGCTTAGTGATATTCAAACTGTCATCCACATTGAAGTAGTATTCAAATGGAAGTGACTCCAAACTGGCATGTGAAATTCAATTAAAACACTGTGTCACCTTCTCTATTTGCATTCTGAGGATTGTGAGTAAAATAGACACTAATGCTATATATTGATACAGAACGATGACATTTCTGGGGTCAGCTTCGCGGTGGAAGATAAACAACAAAAATAGAGAAGTGATGAAGCCTCATTTTAAAATGCAGATATTGTATCCAGCAGAAAATTAAATTAACCAATAAACTAATTTGACAATTTAAATTCTGAGTAGAGGCTATGCATTGGGCAGATTTAATGCAGTTTGAAAGACAGATTAAATTATTAATAACATAACCAGGCTGAATATTTCTCCATTCATTCATACTGAAGGGAGGGGTGTCTTACTCCTAAATATGTAACAGTCGTTAAAATAAGTGACTTATGCAGGAAGAATGACTTTGTTCATTTGTGTTAGGATTTTTTTGTGTATAGAAACTTGTTCGAAGGAATCTAAGCTGGAGAAATACCTGTAAATCGGTGCTGTGGCTGCAGCTTGGAGTTGGTCATAGTGCCCTTAGATAATACAAGGCAAGCACAGAGTCTGTGTAGGCTCTGTCTGCTGCATGTCCTACATTTGCTGGTCGGTTTGTTTTTACAGTGACATACAAATGTGGGAGAGCATGGCCATAGAGTGATGGTCCTTCATATAGACATTGCACAAAACATAAGTGTAGAAAACCTGATTCCACTGTAGTGTTGGAGAGCAGAGAGAAGGGAGATCCTAAGGTAAGTGGATGGGGTTCCTTTAGGTATTTGGCTTCATATAATGAGCCAGAGCCTAAGCAGAGAACAATATATTTAAAACTGCCTTGAAGAGACAGTGTGGTCCCATTTTCTTCCTTGTGCTTTTTCCTTTGCTCTGTTCTTCTGATCAATCAGTATTATCTACCTGAGCAGTCTTTTACTTGGACAATAATTCTGTATATTTATTATACTGCAGATAATTAATCTCTCTGGCTGATTGCTTTACTTACACCTTTTTTCTGCAGCCTTGAGACTGTCATCCAGCTGCTGTCCTCCACCTGAGTTTGAAGGCCTCAACCTTTCCTTTCCCCATCTTGCATGCATGTATTTTTGTCTTTATAAACTATCCTGACTGCTGTGATATTTTGGAGTCTAATACCTTGGAAATATACCCAGATAGATAGTAGAAAAAAATGTTATGCGAATAGGCCAAAGAATCTGGTAAGAGACAAGAAACAAAGTGCAATTGAAAAGTCACCCTGATGGTTCAGTATACAGCACTGAATCTTTGCTGTCATGTCTAAATACAGTTGTATTTTCTTCCACCATCACTGCTTTTTATATAATCCTCTGGTTTTGTGACTTTCAGACTATATGAAGAGGACCTTTTAAGTTTACAGACTTCAGGAAAATACAAGTCGAGTTTTCCCAAGCTTCTCAGTTTCTTACATCATCATATGGGAAGCTGCATTGACCATAATGTTCAAGGACCGTGTAGAGCTGAAGTCATTGCATGTCATCACAGCACTATGAAGGCAGGTCCATCTTGTTGGCTTTTGTCAGGTAAAAACTGCACAAAGCTTGGGTTTGGCTCTTACAGTGCTTTTAGCCCGTCAGTGACCATATTACTTTCTTTCCATGCACAAAATAGTTTGTGCCTCTTTAGGTGCAGAGGTCATTTTGCACACTGGGTGTAGCTCCTAAAATGAGCCAGAGAGGAGGGGATATGAGCATGGGGGAACAGCTTCAGGAACTGTAAGGGAACCACTCCCAGCTAGTTAAAAAATTATTTCCATGTGAGCTAATACAATTCCTAAATCTCTTTAGTGGAAACAGAGTTCAGTATTATCTAGCTACATCTGGAAAGGCTCTTAGAGTAAAATTTTTATAACATGGCTATTCTAGAAGCAAAGTGGAAGCTCTGTTTAACTTTCAGTCTAGTTCCCTGAAAGCTCTCATGGCTCTCAGGGTATTTTCCAAGCTCTACTTGCATCTGAATTATAAGAACAAAGATTTAGATCCAGTTGTACACAACTTGTAGTTTTTAATGGGTTCTCTGAATAGCCATAGTGACGATGTTTCCCACATGGGCAGTTTGTGTTTACGTGAGTGTGTTATATGTATGTGTTGTGCTGAATGTGTTTTACAGAGAGCATCAGAGTACTGAATGCACAGACTCTTCATGTTAAAGCCTTTCTCAGGTTGCTTATGATTTCACAGCAATACATCTTGAGCTAGCACTGAGGAGTTTATGAACACCTGATGAACAGGACAAAGAAGCATCTGTGTCTTTGTCAAAGTGGGGGGTGTGCATGTGTGTATGCATTTTGTTCAGCACAGCCAGTGATCAGTGTAGGGAGATGAGCACAGACAGCTTTCACTGTCATCACAGACCACCACGAAAGGTTGCTTAAGACTATGCAACTTCTCCATTCTAAAACTTGATTTTCTTATATAACAATGTCTGAAAGGAGGTAAGTGTCAGGTGGAGAAGCATGGGAGGGTTATTTTGCTTGTTGGAAATAGTATAAGTTTTAGAAATATCAGGCAAATTAGAATCTGGGGTTTTTTTTTTTTTTTTTTTTTTTTTTTTTTTTTTTTTTTTTTAACTTTCCTGGAGGAACTTCAGAAGGTCTGAGTGAAGTTTATTCTGAGTATAGTTACCCTTATTCAATCTAGTTCAGACATGCACCTATTTCTCCAAGTCCCTTCGTTCAGTCCCTCTGTAGGTCTCCACATACTGTGGAATTTTCCAGTGCAGACAGGGCTGTTGTTTTGAATGTAAAATAGTCTGGGAAAAACACACCCCATTTTCAGTGGCTTTTCTCCACGATGAATAAATCTATAGAAGGGAACAGGCTTGTGCTTTTCCTTTCCTTGCTTTTCTGAAGCTTTAAATACAACCTTCAGTGCCAATAGGCAGGCCCTGTACTCTGAGTGAGTGAGATGCTTAGAAAACAGGTTTTAGAAGGGATCCTTTAGCAAAGATCTGCCATTTTATTGTCTAAATAACAGATCATTTTTATTGCTGTCCTTTTACAGCTCTAGCTAGTGAATCTTCCTGAGAACAGTTTATGTTCTAAACAGCTCATTTACATATCTAGAGGCTGTTAGAGTAGACAACTACCAATCTTGGTGCTTCCAGAAACTTTGTAGGTCGCTCTGGAGAAATAACAAAGCAAGTACAACCTGAAGCAGAAGTGAGATGCATCATTTTGAATAGGTGTTAGGCTGGATGGTTGACCTACAAAACAAGGCAAAGCCACTACTGCATCTGAAGTTGTGCCTTTGTGCACTTCTGCCTAAAGTAATTTCAAGCCTTCAAATGAAATAATTGATCCACTGGATGTAAAACACAGAGGGGAATTTGGTCTGTGACAAGTGTATACTTTGCAAACATATCAGTAAACCCTCCATCATTAATAAACTTGTTTTAGTTGAATGTTTGGTTAGGAAATGTGGAAGAACTGTATTTGGAAAGCACAGGGAAGAGAGAAACATTGCAAGTATTTTTGTTATTTTCCTTTCCATGTATAATTTGAAGGAATTTGTAGAAAAAGATTTTCCAGCATATGGTTCTGCCTATCTTCTCCTCAAAGTAGAGCAGAAGAATGGGTTTTGCTAACCAGCTGTGATTCTGTAATTTGCTCTAGTGCTCTGTCATGGCTAGTGCAGGGCTGGCTAGCAGCAGGAGGCAGTCATCTCCCAGGTGCTCCGAACAGAGAAATACACATATCATGAAGCTAACAATCGTGAGAGCAAGATCACTCTGCTAGCACTTTCTGGCATTTTTACCAGATTTATGAATAGGTCAGGCTGATGGGAGTCTTTAAAAGCAAGCAAACAAACAAAGAAACCCAAAGCTAAACAACAACAAAAAGCATCAAACAAATGCCCCACAATTGTTATGAGAGGAAAGAGTCAGTGTGCTCTCATAAAGGTTGGACTTTAGATACTGTGACAGGGAAATCCGTGAACAGATTTTGTAAACAAGGACTTCAGAGGTCAGGCTAGGATAGCAGCAAAAAGGAATGTCTAATGTTAAAATTTAATTAATTCCTATATAAGTATTTGGAAATATCAGATTTAATATCTCTTACTGGCTCTGTGTGTGTGTGCATATATTGTAATTTCAGGCCAGCACTTGCTTATATTAGAGGGCCCACTGCAGGAAGAGGTACTGCTTTAGTATATGCAAATATGACTTTTGAAGATAGATTTTTATAGATAAGTCTTTGACAAATGTCTTTTGAAGATGGGGCCTTTCTCATATGATAATCTTAGGAAAAATCAAGAAAGAAAACTTAGTTTAGCTGTTAATTATGGACTTCAACAAAACTGTTTCTACATAGGAGGTTTAAGGTCTTTAGTACCACCCCATCACTGAGGATCGGTACTAGAATCTGAACACTGCAAACAGAAAATTAAATAGCACATTCTGCCTTATTTTTCTGCTTTCTCTTATGCACCTTCAGTTTCAAGGAATCCTGATAAGCAAAGTCTTAACCATCCCTGATTGTTGCCATGTGTGGAATCGCCTTTTACCATGTTCTCCACAGTATCAGGATAGCCTGTTTTCTTTCAGTGTGTTGAAATAAAAAATCAAACAAAATATGAAGTCTTGTAAAGTTTTGATTTTGGAAACAAGGTTTATTTTCTAGACCAAAAGATAAGTGGTTGTGCTTTCCTTTCTGTAACTGCTTTCTGTAATGACTCTAGGTTTGGGCTATTTAAATGTTTTTAAAATTTGAAGATAAATCAGAATGATAAAAATTCTGATTTTTTCAGCACTCTGTTTTTTGTATGGACGTTTCACAAGTCTTTAAGATACCATGGAGAAGCCATGATTTCAAGGGTAGAAGATAGCCCAGGAGTCTGGAAGCAGAGAAAACTATGAGGGTTAATTTTTGCTGTTTCCCCATAGGAAAGCCTTCTAGAACTGAGGTCGAAACAGAGGGCTTTGGTGCAGACAGAAGTCTCAGCAACAGCAAACAACAGAGTCTGTGTAAACCTTTTGCTCCAACTTAAGTCTTCCATATTAGTAGAAATTGTAGCTATACCCAGATTTGTCACTCAAATACAGACTGTAGGCCACCATAAGCACTCCAAGGTTACACTGTCTAACATTCAGTGTAGACACAACTCCTTCAGAAAGCTACTGCTGAGCTGTGATTTACTGCTCAGTATTGTTTCTGACTCTGGCATATGTAATTAAAAGAGAAACACCTTCCCTCCCTAACTATTTGGTTTAAAGGATAACTCTTTATAGCCAGGAGTGGAATCTTGCAAAAGGAAACCCAAGGACCCATTTAGTTTTCCATTAAGAAACTGTGTAATGATACTCAGAGGGGAAGACATCCCAGTTCCTATACGCCATGAACCTACGAAAAAATAACAACAAAACCTTAGTATGTACCAAGACACATTTTGTCACAGCTCTGTCAATACCATCTTTGTTGTGATCTGCAAGTGCAGGTAATGAAGTCATGCAAATATACTTTTACATTATTTCCACTCCTTATGCATCATTTACCTAAAGTGCCTATGAGTGGATGTTCTGCAGGCTTCTGGGCTGGTTTTGGTGTAATGGTTTTGGGGTTTGGTTTGGTTTGGTTTGGTTTCCATGGATTTTAAAGAGAAGAGATTATACTAAGAAAACAGCATATATATATTTGGGGGAAATGGCAAAGCATGAATCCATGTAACAGTAGACTCTTTAGTGGAATTGAAATAACCCCGTCTGCACAAGCAGGTTGTTCACTAGAAGGTGTAATAGTGAGGACAGAGGTTTTTCAGGCTGGTGATGGCAAGTTCAACACATCGAGTGTTCCTGTCAATGTCAGTATTTTTCAGCCTGAGGGAAAGTGCAGCCTGATGCAAACTGCATTAGGGTTGTGGCACTCAAATGGGAAGCATTTTTATAATCAGTCTATTTCATGAAATGAAAGGAGAAGACCCACTGTGACATGCTGGGATATATGTCGTTAATTGCTCGTCATAACAATTCTGTTTCTCCAGTAAGATCTCTCTTTTCCCTTACCTCCTCTCCCTATGAAATGATCTTGTCAATATGGAAAAAGCAACCCTGAGGAATCTATAATTTAATGAAAAATTGCTGTTGCCATGGCATAGAGTTCATACGTTTATATTGAAGTAATTTCTCAGTCTTCGTTTGCATCCCCTGACTCGCTAAACAGCTATATCAGCTGTTAGGATTCAAACAATTAAAAATGCTCAACTATTAAGGAGAAATTAAAAGAAGTAATCAGCTTAACACAATTTCAGTTCAAAAAATCCTTCCCAGGCAGCTCACGGGAAAAGAATATTTGTATGCTGTTAACATCCCAAATTGGCTTAAGTTAAAATACACCGGGGCAAGATTAAACCTATGCAAAGACAGTGGAAAAAGAACTAGTGTTTTCTTTTCACTGTGAACAATATGACATTTCATCAGCTTTTGTTGTTGAGATGTCATATGAAAATATTCTGCTGAAGCCTACTGTGCAGGCTGTTACAGTTTCCTAAATTAGACTCTTTACTATAGATTTCTTTCTTCTATAGATCTACTGAATTCCCCTTTTTATTTGATTGAAATGTTTGTACCAGGGATGTTCTTATTCTACCTCGAGTGATTGAATATGAGAGAATTTTAACTCTTCTTCTT